>VKGM01013993.1:0-11887 GCA_007844875.1 Busseola fusca | reverse complement strand
ATGAAAAACGATCCAAATACTGACTTTCTACAATAAATTTTAATGCAATAAGTAATTATATCAGTACTTTAAGAAAGATGTTCATGCCACCTGAACCGTCGCTATAGTTAGTGACGAGGACACACAAGGAATTGTGAGATCGGTATTGATTTTAAATAAAATGTCTGTAACACGACTCACTGGTTCCGGGTACGACAACTTTTACAAACAAAATGTGTCAATTGATATTAACATGAATATGTGGGCTGGTGATATGAAAAACGATCCAAATACTGACTTTCTACAATAAATTTTAATGCAATAAGTAATTATATCAGTACTTTAAGAAAGATGTTCATGCCACCTGAACCGTCGCTATAGTTAGTGACGAGGACACACAATCGTTAGCACATGCTCGCCTACACTACGGACCGACTCGCTCTACGTAAACTAAATAAAACTAGAATCGGGGCGGGCCCCGGCAGTAAAGTAACCGAAGCGAAACGAAACGACGGAGAAACAAAACTTACGATCGACATAATGGCATGCGAGACGCGGCCCGACACGAGAAACTACGAGAACGTCAGGTCCGGCGCGCGCGGGCACTCACACGGCTATGAGCCGGAATCTTTTGAAAAGAACCACGCGTTCCAGAACGAGCGGGCGCGCACCTTAGGGTCGGGCGCGGCCGGCGAGCGCCGCACCGGCACGCTGGACTTGGGCTCGCGCTCCTTGCGGGCCGGAGCCGAGCCGGACCGGCCCGACGCCGCCGAGCGCGCCGAGCGCACCGAGTGCGCCGACGGCGGCCGGGCCGGCGGCGCGCGCGGGCCGGGCGCCGGGCCCGGCCGCGCCGTGTGCAGCGGGATGCGCGAGGGCCGGCGCCGCGGCGTGTCCTGGATGCGCGCCTCGTCGTCGTCGTGCTCGTCCGGCATGTGCAGCGGCTCCATGTCGCGCATGCTGGAGTGCGCGTCGCGCGCGCTGCAGTGCGTGTCGCGCGTACTGGAGTGCGTGTCGCGCGTACTGGAGTGTAGGTCGCGCGTACTGGAGTGTAGATCACGCGTACTGGAGTGCGTGTCGCGCGTGCTGGAGTGTGTGTCGCGCACAGGAGAGGCCGAGCGTGCGGGGCTGCGTCGCTTGCCCTCCAGCTGTCGCACGCGAGCTCGCGCTCCTTCTAGCTCGATGCTTTTTTCCTCCAGCTGTGAACAGTGTGCATCCCAAATTAGTCATGAATTAAAAATTTGGATATTATTAATAATTTCTCAACCTATTAAGCTTTCGACTGCTTAACCGGGCTGTCCTGCTGGCTGGGATGGCTTAATAAATTAAGACCAGCCAGGTCAAAAAAACTTATAATAAAGGAAGCAGAAAAGCTGCTCATTTTATGACAAATTCGGAATAATACGGGTGAACGAACTTGACAAACATCTGACTAATTTTTATAATGAACCCCAGGTGTAATTGGTTTGGTATGGTAAAAAAAGACGCAAATGTAATTGCGAAAACTGTAGAGGAAGGCTGTCATGAAATGAGTCAACGACACACTAATTTGTTATCCTTAGTCGAGGCAAATACCAGTAGATTTCCATTTCATTAGTAAGTAATGAAACTTTACGACTGAGCCGCAATCTGTACGTATCATGCCCAGGATGTCAGGACATGATAAACTTGACAATTCCCAAGTTAACCAAGAGGGGCAATTCTCGTAATTTTAATAACATTCACAGTCTGATCTCGGTCTCAATATGTCAAAAATACTTCTGATTTCCCTACATTTTGACAGGTTTTTGACATTTGTTTGTCGTAGATTTTGAACTTTTTAAATTACGGGTTGGCCTTTTGAAATTTATGATAAGGAAACGTTGCACACGAGAAAACAATGTTTTATACACTCGTTTCACCTTAACCTACGTTTTATCCTCAAAAAGAACAATGTGTTCTACATTTTGTATGTACAATGGGTGCAATGCAAGCGAAGCATATTATCGGCCTCCCAAAGTTCCAACGACATTTTGTAGACCTGTAATTGTAGTTGTCGAGAAATTAAAAACTCACTCTGAATTTGAGGTCTTCGTTGCAATCTCGCGCGTGCTCCAGTTTTTCTATCAGCAACGTGCGCTGCGCGGCCGCGCGTCTTAGGCGTTCGCTCAATACCTGTAATGCACATTAAACTAATAAGTAATGCATAATACTTGTTTGAACATGGAACATCTTAGTTAAATATGTATTGATCAGTCGTCAAATCGTCGAATATAAATTATATCGTTTTCCCCGTTTCATTGTAGTTATTAAAATAAGCAAAGAAACTTTTACAGGAATTTCCCTTTCCTGTAAAAGTATCAAGCAATAAATCTAACACGTTTTATCTAATAGCGTTCGATGACGCTACCGTTATCAGAGTGAAAACTGTATATTCATGCTGAATCTCTAAATTTGCGACTCAATAATACTATCCTTTATATTACATAGATACATTCCACGAAAGATAACAATAATGTAAAAGTTATGTTATAGTATAATAAAGAGTTATCACACATTCAAAAAATAAAACGTTATTGAACAAATATTATACAAGTTTTTAGTTTCCGTCACCAAATGTATAAAGCAAAATGCCAAATTGCTAAATCAATTCAAAATGCACATTGTTTCCAACTTGAACTACACATTTTGTTAAATTTAACAAAGTCGCTTTTAATTTGCGGTAGTGTACAGTTTCAACTTCTTTTTTATACAAAAAAACAAACTTCCTGCTATTTACTGTAGCGCTAAAGGACACTAGTTTTTTTGTAAACTTACATAATTAATGTTATCCCGAGCAAAGCCGAATCGATTGTCATTAATTGTACACTTTAATTATTAAAGATTTGATTCTTCTAACATATAGTACAAGTAGGCACCCATATCAAGCAATAGAATAAAATTACATACACGGGTGATTTATTTAGGTAGGTATATGAACGTAGCTAAGAAATATAACCTAGAATAAGTCACCTTCCTTCTGATGGAGGTGATATTTAAAAAATAAGATTGGCCATAAAAAAACAGCAAATCATAATAAGGAAACTTACTAGTCATCCATTTATTTACTATCAATCATTAAGAATAATGCCAAGGATTATGACGCATGCGTTAATATAGCTTATGGTATTGTTTTGAAGTGTTTTGCACGTGAATGTGATGAAACAAATAAAGCACAAAGTTTGTGAAAATAATGATATCTAAACATTTAGATAGATGTCCACGACACAAAGATACTTAGATCTAAGCAGGGATTTTGAGTTTAATGGCGGTGTCCGCGCGGTCTCGGACACACTCCATTAGCTCCACAGATCTGCGTAATTCTGCTGAAATCTCTGAGATTACGTCACAGCATCAGGCAGCTCGTTAGTGCAACGACAGTTTTGAAGAACGAATGGCACGTACTTCGTTACCTCACTCGTTCTGCAATTAACAGCTTGTAACTGTTTTTATCTTTTTGTTAACGCAACACAGATTTCTAAAGATCCAAAAGGCGAGAAACTTCCTAAAATTGACACCTTACCGAAAGTTCCATACACGTCTGAGAAGATCAAATCGGCACACTAAACAATATGATTGATGATTAAATACAACAAAGTCATAGGCAGACTGATACAAGTTATTTTTTTTTTAATAGAACCCATCCTTTAAAGCATGGCACAAACGGTCTTCTTGTAAATACTCACTAACATATCTGTTCACTTATTAAAAATTACCGAACATCAGCCAAGAAATGAAAGCATACCTGATTCTGAACGGTAGACGTAAGCAGCTGCCTCTGAAGTTCGACAGGATTGCTCTCGAGGAGAATCGCCGCGAACTTCTTGGAGTCAGGCGTAGCCACGCGCGGCGGGCGCAAGGGAGTTTCGAGCGTCACGTCCAGCCGGCCCAGTGGCGTGGGCGGCGCGGGCGGGCTGGCCGCCGCCGCCGCCTCCAGCTGCGCCGCCCGCAGCAGCAGCGCGTCCCGCTCGGCGCGCAGCCGCGCCGTGTCGCCGCACGAGCCGCACGCTCCGTCAGTGAGCGCGCGCGTAAACGACTCCTCCACGGTGTCAACGGGGTGCCGATCATCGAGCTCGCCACGTAGCTGTTCTGCTTCGTCACGTAACCGTACTCCTTTTCTCTGGATGACGTCGAGCAGCGCCCAAAGCTCGTCTTCGAGCGGGCGCGAGCGCGTGGCAGACGCAGAGGCCGATGCTGACGAGGAGTGCGCGTCTTTCCCGCAGGAGGTCTCAGTGCTGAAGCCGGAGTCCTGCACGGAGGGCTGCGGCTTGGTACGCGCGGTGTCTCCGGCTCCGGCCGCAAGCTTGCGGCGCACGCGCACGCCGGGCTCCCAGTCACGACGTGTGCCGCTCGCGGGCGTCGACGGCGCCATCTTGGAGCGCAGATTCGGGAATGTCTCGATGACGAGGTCGCGAAACTCAAGTAAAGCTCCGACTTCATTCTGGAGTTCCTAATTAATAGGAAATATTCATAAATAATAATCAGAAAACACGTTCACCAATCAACAGTTTATGTAATAAGATTGTAGGATAATACGGCTCGCAGTTGTAGCAAAACTCTTTGTATGAACGTTAGTTGTAGTCAAAATGGAGAATGCTTACAAAATCGATAGTTGATTAAGAAACCTAGTCGTTGTATGACTAACCTGTAGAGCAACGAGGGACTTAGCCTGCTCCGAGATGAGGTAGTGAAATGGTCCGGGTGGCGAGCGCAGTTGCAGACACTCCATGCCCGAACCACCTGACCCGCCGCTGGCGCTGTCTGCACCGCCCGTCTGGAAACAACCACAATAAAGTTATATAAATTGCTCACATTCAACTTTTTCAGGGTGATGAATTATAAAAATATAATATTATATAATACTAGCTGGCTCGGCAAACGTTGTCTTGCCAAATAAAAAAAAATAGATGTTGGCCGATTCTTAGACCTACCCGAAATGCACAAAAAATTTCATACAAATCGGTCAAGCCGTTTCAGAGGAGTATGGTAACTAACATTGTGACACGAGAATTTTATATATAAGATAAGCAACCCATAACATGGTAGGTTTTCGCAAGTTCACATTGGGTAAGGCGATCAAATCTGAGGCTGCCAGCTAAAACCAGCATCGCACATAATACTGTAGCAATTTAGTAAATCACACAGTCATTAGCAGGCAGGGTTTTTTTAGGAACACAAGTAATGTCGCCGTGCGCCCCAGCGTAAAATTGCGTTATGGTCGAGTGCGTCCCGGACACAGCGTCCACAATTCACGACTCTCTTCCTTCGCGACCATTGTGTGCTGTTGCATTATAAAAACTCTATTGCTAAATATCTTTCAATTGGTTGGTCTTATGTCCAACCAAATGTTATTAAGGTAGGACCGTAATGTATCCAGTTAATTCTGTGTCTTTAGGGTATGAAATCTTCACCATATGTCTGTCGGCTGAAATAAAAAGCCTGATTAAAACACCAACAACGATGTTTATTAAGATTTTTTTGACCACCACAGCATAAGTAGTTAGTATTTGTGTTGAAACTCAGGTTTCCACACGGGTACTAGTCTTAATTTAGACAAATAAAGTAATAAGGTGAATCAATTAATCCAATCTGTATTTTCCCCCAGTTTCTACTACAATACCTAGTTTAGTAATTAGATGTTTCGTAAACTTTGTACTTAGATGCACTGAGATGCTTCTCAAACGTCGCTAATGCTAAGAGGCCTGCAATTGACATTTTAAACGTAAATTGGAAACTGCTATTATTATTGTCACGATTAGGCTATCAGCACAGTTAACTGTTTTCTTAGTAATTGGAAATGTATAAGTAGGTCGTTAAAAATACCTTTCGGATATTGTTTACGACGTCCAATTTTCGCGAAAGTTAAATCAGGAACATTATAAAATGTATGAACGAATGTACTGGTCTACTGGTCTGTTAAGTGCACATTAATCCAGTTGTAACTAACTATAATTTGAAACATGACTCGTAATTAGTGTTACGAAGCTTAGAGAAACTTCAACAATTGTGTATTATCATAATCACAGGAATCTATTCCATAAGCACTATTCCATGTTTTACTCAACAGTTTTGTTTGACACAGTTTTTTCAATAATTTATTAAACCTTTATCAGTTTGATAAGAGTGCTTATGCTACATACCACAGAGAATGTCGCGTTTTCAAAGTGCTGATAATCCAGCAGTGTCGAATTTCCACATTACATTGTGAGTTGCGACATACCATTGTTATCGTGGTACGAAAAGATTTGCAAGTATCTCATAAGATAAAATAAACGGGCATCTGTAGATTCGGTAGACAGACTAGCCGTTTTTTTTGTGAATTTGCTATTGATACTGTAAATAATACGGAGTTCCACATTCAGTCGTTAATATAAGTAATTGACAGCCTGTCCGAACCACCGCTTTCCTCGTTTGTGTCAGTTGCTAAAAGGACATATCTGGCAACGTACAGACACGGATACATTAATGGATTTGAAGGATATATAGGACTGGAGCATTGTTCAAACATCGGTGGCTGTAACATGGCATGATACAGATAGCCTTTTATTACACTGTCTGTGGTCAGACATAGTACGCAAAGCCATTAGTCTTCAAGTTTAGTCATTTTAGATAACCGAATGACGCACATCCATCTGAACACCAACTGAACAGAATGGAACAGTTTGGTAGATAAAGATTCACATTATGAAGTTATCAATCTTTGAGTCAGCTCATGGGTTGTGTGAAACTACGTAACTAACTTTAGTTAGTTACTGAGTTTGTTAATAAAAACGAAAGGTGAATGAACTATCTCAACGGTGTCATTTGGGTTGGGTTGGGACAATAACTTAGCCTTACTACGCTTTAACTGTTAACAATACTAAAGTGTCTGACACCAAATTTGGAAAATAGCAGCCCGTTCTCTTTGCAATTTCCAATGAATTGCGTTACTTGCTGGACTCTAAGGACTATACAAAAAGAAAGTTTGCAGGATTGTATAAAATCGCTTCCGCTAGACGTATTGGTTTACGGTTTTGAATAATTCCAAGTCAATTAACGAAAACTAGTTATATTATCTACAATGGCAGTACGGCATGGTGTCGAGAAAGCGCGTTGTGGCGGTAATGGCCGGCCTATAGACTGTTGACAAACGACCGCACAATCGACGGACTTTTCATTCAATGACAGTGACACTACGTTTTGGCGGTTTCTTAGTTTCACTTTCTTCACAATTGCGTCAGAGCAAGGCCGTGTCTACATCCACAGTCCACACCAGCTGCGTGATATTATAATAGCAATTCACTAATGTGTTATGACATTAAGCTGCCCGTCGTGATTAGATGTTAGTGCCGGATCTGTCGATTGTTTATTTTCACCCGGCGAGACGTAACAATATGCAAATTATGGACGCGTGCATATGTACATAACATAATGACACTTTCATAAATGCGAGTAATGATGAGTATTTAGATTGCACACAGCGTTGGACATCTTAATGTTTATACAATCACGACGGTACCGCCGATCGCTGCAGACAAGATTTCACCATCTTCATAATATTAAATAAATCTATTGTTTTCAAATCTTCAATAACATTTACGTAGCTACTTGAAACAAATCAAATGAATGTGCGAATGCGTAATTGTCAAAATGAAAAGTACTTAAACGAAGATTGATAAATTACTTTCATCCAAGTAAGAGCGAGGACAGTAAGACAAAAATCTGTTCTATACCTATGTTCTAGGTAGTGGTCAGTTTTTAAGTAACTAAAGTACTTATTTAAGCATACAGCTCAGTAAACAATTTTATAATCTCTCTCTTCCATTATTATTATATTTATGTAGACTTCCAGGCTAACCAAATACCGATGAAATCACTTTTACACGGCCAAGTGCCATTTGTCCTCCACAATTCATCTTCGTATTTGGGGAATGACGTCCTAAGCCCTGCGAAAGAGTTACCCAGATATCAAACACGTCGAACTTTAGTGTGAGAACGGTGGGAATCAATAAAGCAAGTTCTACTAGGTTTACCAACAATCGTTATAAGTGTCGTGGCAAGATATTCTAAAATAGTATTGTCACTGGTTTTAACAATGTTGCTGTAGGCAAGTTACTAGATAATGATTAATTTTGAAATCTAGGTGCTGTACAAGGACAAATGCCTGTGAAGTACGCAGTAGGTGAGTTGACTGTAGCCAATGGCTACGGCTGATATTATTCGGATAAAAAATAATACAATAGAAGATTTCCCATCTAACATAAATGTTATTGTGATAAAGTTTGGCCCAATTTTTTGTGTAAATGCTCTGACTCACATTAAATGTTTATTGGTTTGAATAAATTCAATAGCTATAAATCGAAACTTTGACATTGAAGAATAACATGACTGAGAACAGTCTGCTTTTTGCTTCTGTTAACTTTCCATGTTCGTGACAACGGGTATGGTAAAACAATCAGGTGTTCCATTATCACTTGATGGGCCAATCACTGGACGTGATACACCACGAACATACGTTTTACGAGATGAATTCGTTTCGATAGCCGCTCTACATGCGCTGCGATGAATAACAACCAGCATTATCTTACCGTTAGCGTTGGCCACATTCTCGGGTACTTTTTTTATCATCATTTCTATAACCACTTATTACATCTGTGTACTCGGGAGAACGTGACGAGTAATCTGCATCGATTAAAATAAATGTTCCTATTACGAGTTCAAATTATTTTCGTCTGTGAATAGGGACAAGGATGGCGTTCTGAACAATGAGGCGGAAAATTATTATAAGAGATCCGGTCGGTTCATTAGGTAATCGGTTAATGAGAGAGGCATTTCCTGCGTTTTTATGTCATAGAAAATCATTGAGAACAGTTTCGAAGGTATTCGTATTAAAGCGTACAACGTTTTTAATTGTGAGAGCTGAAGATTAGGTAATAGAATTTGTAGAGGATGAGTAACCGACCTTCAATAACGAGAGGCATAATAACTAAAAGCACACATTTGTTTGGATGCTATATCACGATTGCAGCAATATAGGAGCGCCGAATGTTCTGTGAGTGTGATGTAAACGAGAAGTCGAATATTCAATTGATTTTATATCTACACTAGCTGCCCCGACAGACTTCGTCTTGTCAAAAGTTATGCCATTTTTTAAACTTTTCTACCCGTAAGAACCATCACCGTACTTCAAGGAATATTGTATAAAAAGAATTAGCGAAATCGATTCACCTGTTCTCGAGATTTGCGCTTAGCGAGATATTTGACGATTCATTTTTATATTATAGACTAGCTGCCCCGACAGACTTCGTCCTGTCAATATTTTTTTTCCCATAAGAACCATCCTACTTCAGGGAATATTGTAAAAAAAGAATTAGCGAAATCGATTCAGGCGTTCTCGTTCTCGAGATTTGCGCTTAGCAAGAAATTTGGCGACTCATTTTTATATTATAGATGATGGAGGTTTTTTTTTTTGGTGGGCGGGAAATCATCAAATGACCTCTCCCGCTCTGGGCGGAGCGGAAGGGCGTGTCAGACTTTTACCGACTAAAACCCACCCATGTTCCTTCACCTGCCTATGCGCCCCAGGGACCCCGGTTACTCTTTGATACGCTCCACGTCCCTGGGGCAGGCATCGGTCATTATAGACCCCACGCTATGCTGACTGCATCTCTTTGGAGTAATGGATTAACATTATGCTTGAAAATGATTCAAATTGAGATTTATGTGTGTTACGTAATTAGGATACCGGTTCGACTGGAAGCCGAACCCAACATAATTTTGTAGTTCGGATAATGCTTAGGCAGTTTGATAGCAGGTGTTCATTATGCAACCTCGTGTTCATTATATAACCTTAAAGTAACATGAGCACCAACGTGAGGCCTGAGATCACCAAATGCTAGCGTGACGACACCACTGCATCATCATCAAAATATGGGCACTGTTCTTGCAGCTACTTCAAAGCAGGGTTCGGTATTGGGCGGGGAAAGGGGTAAACTAGCAAGTCAACTACCTACCGGGGTCTCTTAGGCCGTACGTCGGTATTTAAATGTGAAATATCAAGAATCTATATTTGAATCTAAGGAGACTTGCAAATAATTGACAAGACAATCGTGATAGTAATGTGATGTCACCCGGAAACCCATAGGCACGCCACAATTGCGGCGGTAAGTCCCCTCTTTGAGGAGTGGCTGGAGAGGCGCCACGGCTCCCTCACCTTCCGCCTGACGCAGGTCCTCACCGGGCACGGCTGCTTCGGGAGGTTCCTGTTCCGGATAAGGCAGGAGGAAACGCCAGGGTGTCACCACTGTGCGGATCGCCCAGAGGACACGGTGGAGCATACGGTGGAGGTCTGCCCCGCTTGGGCGGATCACCGTCGTGTCCTCGTGGCGGCGATAGGCGGCGGCGATCTCTCGCGTCCGGCTCTGGTCCAGGCCATGGTCCGGAGCGAGAGCGCATGGCAGGCCGTCGCCTCCTTCTGCGAAGCAGTAATGCTCGCAAAGAGGGAGGCGGCGCATGAGAGGGAGAGGCGGTCGCAGCGCCCTCTCGCCCCAAGCCGCCGCAGGAGACGCCCTGGTCGTCGGGAGATGGCACTAAACTCCCGGCCACCGTAGGCGCGGGCCTGCGGGCGGCGAGCAAAGGGTAGCTCGCCGCCCGGTAAGGACCAGGCCTGTCAGCATAGCGTGGGGTCCACCAGGACCGATGCCTGCCCCAGGGCCGTTGAGCGTATCAAAGAGTAACCGGGGTCCCTGGAGCGCATAGGCAGGTGAAGGAACATGGGTGGGTTTTAGTCAGTAAAGGTCTGACACGCCCTTCCGCTCCGCCCAGAGCGGGAGAGATCATTTGATGATTTCCCATCCACGACAAAAAAAAAACCCGGAAACCCACGAGATATGAAGAGACGATCTGTTCATATCTCGAGGGTTTCCGGGTGTCCGACTTAGTGAACGTGATCCACGCGAGATACATGTCTTTTTATGTTTCTGTAATGACGGCATTCAACCGATTAATCATAACACAATCAGCGAGGTCAAAGTGTCAGTGATAGGCATTTTATTATTTGCATTATCCTTAAGTGACGCTACTAAACATACAATCATCTTATATATAAAATTCTCGTGTCACAATGTTAGTTACCATACTCCTCCGAAACGGCTTGACCGATTTTTATGAAATTTTGTGTGCATATCGGGTAGGTCTGAGAATCGGCCAACATCTATTTTTTATTCTTTTTTTTGTGGCAAAACAACGTTTGCCCGGTCAGCTAGTCTTATATATAAAATTCTCGTGTCACAATGTTAGTTACCATACTCCTCCGAAACGGCTTGACCGATTTGTATGAAATTTTCTGTGCATATCGGGTAGGTCTCAAAATCGGCTAACATCTATTTTTTATCTTTTTTTTTGTGGCAAAACACCGTTTGCCCGGTCAGCTAGTCTTATATATAAAATTCTCGTGTCACAATGTTAGTTACCATACTCCTCCGAAACGGCTTGACTGATTTGTATGAAATTTTATGTGTATATCGGGTAGGTCTGAAAATCGGCTAACATCTATTTTTTATCATTTTTTTTGGCAAAACATCGTTTGCTCGGTCAGCTAGTAAAAGTATGAAGATTTTTTCTCAAACGGCGAAGAAAAGAAGTACAACAGTCCTAGCATAGGGGACATTATTCACAAAATAATGTAAAAAAGAACTCCAGATTTAGATATATGTCATGTATTTTCTTTTCTTTGGGCAATAAATTTATTATTATTAAATAGGAGAAGCAAAGTAGAATGACACTTCTGTAGAGCTAAAGCCCCGTTTGAGTTGAATGAATAGTTTAGTTTATCAGCCAAGCACCTTAAGGCTGAGGCTACATTAGGGAGCGATTAGCGATGCGACTGGAAGAGCGAAGCGAGAAAAACGTGGTG
>VKGM01013992.1:0-11892 GCA_007844875.1 Busseola fusca | reverse complement strand
ATACATACATATTATAGATAAATTACACCCAGACACAGAATAAATGATCGTGCTCATCACACAAACGTTTGTCCTGAGTGGGAATCGAACCCACGACCTCCGATATACTAACCACTAGACCAACAGATCAGTCAGTAAATTGAAATGACAGCTCACTTCACGCTTACTTCACTCAATTTTTCACGGTGAGATGTTTACAGAAACGCACTGCAGGTTTTTTCACAATATGTCGGTTTGACACAGGTAGATTAACTATTGTAAGTTAGGTTATATTGTAATCAAACTGGTAATTCAAAGTTTCGACAAATCATAAACAAACAGTATTCACAAATTTTACATCATCATCCACCTAGCCTTTTCCCAAATATGTTAGGGTCAGCTTCCTGTCTAACTGGATGCAGTTGGATACCAGTATCTTACATGGGGCGACTGCCTATCTGACCTCCATAACCCAATTACTGAAGAGTGGCTGTCCGACTTTCGGGCTTCTGAATCCTGTAACAACTGTTAAAGATCCACGAAAGACATCCAGGACCAACGGCTTAACGTGCTTTCTGAGACCAACCGCGGCAAGCGTAGCTTAACCTGATCGATCGACCTGTGCAGCTGTTATTATTTAGCCACGGACACCCCTCAAAACAATGTAAACTCCATTCCGACATATTACGCAAATGTCTAGTATTGCAAGTATTGTGGACATGTTGTCTGTACATATTTGTCAACTGTCAACACTCGGACATAGTTGACACATGATCGACTTCCTTTATTGGTTATGGTATGTCCGTGCAGATTGTAACAAAAAAACTAAGAGTCACTGACTTGATTGATTCGTCTAGAGTTTGTGTTATGGCGACCAAACTATCATCATCATCTACCTAGCCTTTTCCCAACTATGTTGGGGTCGGCTTCCAGTCTAACCGGATTCAGCTGAATACCAGTATTTTACATGAAGCGGCCAATCTGATTTCCACAACCCAGTTACTACGGGTACTACGATACCCCTTGGTAATACTGGTTGTCAGACTTTTGGGCTTCTGACGGAGGGAGGATCCTTCGACCAGACGGGTGTTGTGTCTGGCGGGCACTTGTCCAACGGTTGATGTTGGGAAGTAGTATGTGTGCTAGTTGCGCGGTAAACTCTGCTTGCGAGATGCAGGATTTGTGTGACGTCAGTATGACGCGTTGTTCGCATGTGACGTTGTAGATACCGCTACTACACAAAATAAGGGGACTGCCTAAAAAAATAAAAGGCAGGCCTTTTCATCGGTGTTTTTTTCACGACCTCAGGGCCCTTACTACGGGGCACTACTGCCGTAAACCTAGTCTAATAACTACTAATAATAAAATTTAAACGTTAAAACAAACTCGTAGAACGCAGAAACTCCTCTTTCATTAAACTCAGTTAAACATAACATTCAAATCGAAAAAATAAAATAATAGATGAGAATGGTGATTGAGTAATGGTTACCTTGAACCTAATATAATCAACTTAGTCTGTTATCTTGAAAGCAGACGAAGCAGCATTCAGGCATCATTGAATAAAGCCTTGAGACGGGTCAGTGGTGGTTAAGGCTGGCTGAAAAATGGGTTAAAACCACACAAAAATATAGAAAACGTCTGTTGTAATATAATAACAAGGCAAATCGAGCCGAGGCAAGACGGACCAGGCCGCCGTATGCTTGAACGGCTAGGCTCGCTTTTTTTTCTTTTTCATTCACAAATAATATTAAACCTATGATGAAATAGACTTCCCTATTATACCCAACCCTTTCATTTAATCTGCTGAAAAGCCCCATTTGGACATGAGTTGCTTGTGATAATGAGTGGGAGTCTCTATACACAGCCAAGATGGCCGATTCAATTGCTGTTGAACTGTCAAAATTGAAAGTGAGTGTGTTATGCAATCACCCAGCTATTCATTTTATAGACCAGCCGATCGATTCTGTAAAAAAAACAGCCGATCGATTCTGCGGGTAAAACCGCGGGGCGCAGCTAGTTATAAATAATAACGACTTTAATGGTTGGATAATAATGACGTCACAAACGATTAGACTAACGTAATAATCAAAAAGAGCACTAAACAATGAAAAGGTAATCGATAGCCGCATCCATATCGATCAGCATTCGTCTCAGCAATCGATTCGATTCGCACTACGCACTCACGCGCCGCTGGAGAGGCAATCGATTGAGACTCAGTGATAGCAGGGTCAGGGTTCCTTTTAATTACCGCGGTGAATGATTATACCACTGAATGGAAAAATACTTCACGCCTGTTTGCACAGGACGGTTGGAGTTGCATATTTTTGAGCGTTTAAAGGTGTTTTTAAAAGTAAATTTGAGAAATTTTCTCAAATGATCTGATTCGAAACAACGGCGTTTCAGCCTGGCTGGATTCGAAACTACAGCGAGTCTGCCTGTCTTGATTCGAAATAACAGCGAGTCTGTCCGTCTGGATTCGAAACTACAGCGAGTCTGTCTGTCTGCATTCTACGGCGAGTCTACGCGGCAGTTTCTATTGGGTCAACACTGCTCGATGCTATCTCGCAGCGTAATGTTATCATGTGTCTTTATAAAAAAATTGCTTTTTTCTTCAACAGAAAGGCCTCTAAATTGTTTTTAAATACTTTACAACCCAAAGTGAAATGATTACCAAGAAACGAATCGAGGTTGATATCAAGGCTGCACTGAAATTAAACAATCAATCAGTTGGCTAAATAAACTTATTGATATCTACAGTTCTTTTAATATCTTATACATAAAATTCTCGTGTCACAATGTTAGTTACCATACTCTCCGAAACGGCTTGACCGATTGGTATGAAATTTTGTGTGCACATGGGGTAGGTCTGAGAATCGGCTAACATCTATTCTTTATCTTTTTTTTTTGGCAAAACAACGTTTGCCCGGTCAGCTAGTCTTATATGTATATAAAAATCTCGTGTCACAATGTTAGTTACCATACTCCACCTAAACGGCTTGACCGATTTTTATGAAATTTTGTGTACATATCGGGTAGGTTAGTTGTATAGGTTTTTCGAACGATCAGAAGTCAGCTTACACTGGTTATGTATAGCTTGTTGTGTAGCCGTGCGTACTTACTATGTTTTTTTTTTAACTTTGGAAGGTTTCGGGACGAGTCTAATGACGACAAAATTTTATTTTTGTCTGTTTGTCTGAATGTATGTATGCATATAATGTATATCACGCAAAAGCCGCACAGATTTTGTTCAAATTTTTGCATAGATATTTCGTAAAAGTGTGGTCGGTGTGTAGGCTTTAAATATCACGCTATTATATCACGCTAGAGATGGAAGAGCAATATTGCGATTAGTTCGTATTCTTCTATTGTTTACCGCAAATTGTAAAAAGACGAGCCAAAATATTGCAGATTTCAGATTTTATATGATTTCTTTATGAAGGTAAAAAAAGAAGAAGGCAGAAAATCATGACTTAAACAGGATTGATTTTTGATATAGGGCAGGTCCAGGATCTTAATCGTTGTCACTACCAGAACGGTCTTAGGAGACGGTTCTGAATTTTATAATGAAATATTTTTATCAGCTTTTTTTTCATGGTGATGTAGTACGAGTTGTGAGTGGCTAAATAATAACAGCCGCACAGGTCGATCGATCAGGTTAAGCTACGCTAGCCGTGGTTGATCTGTGGATGGGTGACCATCTATTCATACCAAGGCCCCTCCGTGCCTCGGAAAGCACGTTAAGCCGTTGGTCCCGGCTGTCATTCGTAGATCTTTGGCAGTCGTTACGGGTCCTCAGAAGTCCGAAAGTCTGACCACCAGTCTTACCAAGGGGTATCGTATTACCCAGTAACTGGGTTGTAAAGGTCAGATAGGCAGTCGCTCCATGTAAAATACTGGTATTCAGCTGAATCTGGTTAGACTGGAAGCCGACCCCAACATAGTTGGGTAAAGACTGGGCAGATGATGACGTAATTTCAAATTAATGTGATAACTTAATTGCCACCCTGTCTAAACACGACAAAATAATAAAATTAAAGAATTGATTATTTTTTTGGAGGTCAACGCTCGGTAGCGTTGTTACTTGGAGTGTGAGTTAAATGAAATTAGTTTTATCGTGTTGAGATATAGCTATCCATCACGTCTGTAAAGATTACACAAAAAAAAACTAATACTTAAACTGATATTTTAGGTGACTACACAAATCGGCGGTTGATGACCCCCAAAAGAAACATTATCAAATTATTATTTTTTGTCATGTTCAGATATAACGAAACTTCGCAGGCGTGACGGGCCTGCGGAGTTTCGTTAACTAATTTAATTTGACCTCTTTTATTATACATAAGGTGCTGTTCGTTTGCATAGGCAGGTACTACCACCGTTAGGTACGCCTAGGCATTATGTAATAGTCTTTGAACCCCAATTAAATATTGATAATTCGATCGCCGTCCGCTATCTCATAAATCCGCTGGTGGTTTTTTAAAACAGCTCCTTTATATAAAACAACGTTGAGCGGTTTTCCATAGTTACCTATTGGACTTGAACGCGCAGAATTGCATAAAAGTTTTGAATTCAACTATCCCGCACATTGTTAAATGCAAAACTTTCAACGATTAATTAGCGGTTTTGTAAATGAAATGAAATGTCAGATTGTAATTGTAGTTTTAAATATCGTCGCTCGTGGCTCTGTGTGTCGTAGCAACAACAATAGCGTCTGAAATTAAAATTAACCTTAATTAAAGCGAAAACAGTGATTTTAAGGATAATATTAATTTAAAGTTATCAGAGCTTTATGTAAAACCCTAATTGTGACTCTAACAAAGCAAAATATATTGCGTCCAATTAATACTTTTTCTCGTTTACATTAATGACTTGTGTTTTCTAACCCTCACTAATTGCTCCTTACTTCTTATACATGGCACGGACTGAAGAGAAACTGAACGGCTTGCTCTGGTTCGCGACACATTTTCTATCATTAAGTGCAGGTAAAAAGTAAAATTACAACATTTTCCCACCATTCTCCTGCCCTTATCCCAAAGCTCAACTTCAAACACACTTGACATTCTACAAACACACAACTACATCCACACTGTCTCTCACAACACACACATTTTAAAAATGTCCTTTTGTTTTCTTTTCAGAAACAACTTTTTAATAACCAACGACATACGCAATTACTTTTATAATGGAGGAACACTTACTCCCAAGTTACACACCTAGTTTGGGAGCCAGGGGAGCAATATTTGAGATACTACTTCTGCTGCTGTAAATGTAATGTCTGTAACTATGTTGTTATTTTTAAATAAAGAAATTATCATTATCGGTCATTACAATCAGGGAGCCTTATTCTCTATAGCACAATGAACTAAACTGCGTAAAACGAACGCGAGATTGGCGGGATTACTAAGGATGTGATGTGGCTTCGAAGTAAGGAATTAATTGAATTTAGGGCCCAGTAGGAAAAATTCAATTTCAAATTTATTTATTTGTACACGAAAAAAAAGCGTACAAATATTGCTTACCTTACTAAAAATAATGAGCATATATTTTATTTTCCGGCGGTTGATAAATTAGAATGACTGAGAAGTATAACTAACCTAACATATGACTCGAAATGGTTCGATCAGAAGCGTCATCAATTTGCCTTAGGCATAGTACATAACAACGATAGTATGCAAACAGACAGCACCGCATGTATAATGACGAATATACAACCTACCTGCGACATAATAATATACTAAATATAAAGACGGGAGCTACTTTGGGAACGACTAAGACTTACGACTAAGCTACGTTGGGAAAGCTATCGCCCAAAATTGTCCATACCAGCTGCAATTAGTAGATATAGCAATGATATCGTAAGGTCGGTTGACCTTATATCGTGACACTAAGTAGTGCGGAAATCGACGAATGACTGTTACAAAAATGTGTGTGGCGAGTAGGAGGATCTTCACGTCTCTCTAGGTTACAGACTTTTGTTATTCGGGCACTTATGAAACGTCAGAAGCTAGGTGCACGGTTCCAATTGGTCGTTTCCTATGGAGAAGCGCAAGAAACTCCACGGTTACTCTTTTAAAAATAATTCACTTTTAAAATGTTTTCAAATCACAGTGGGTATGGGAGGACAGCATAGGCCTGTCAACAAGTACCAGTTACTTGATAAAATAAGAATTGATCTACAGAGTAAGTACTATCAGCTCAGTCATCAACCACAAAACCGCACCGACGTAGACCAGCATCTTTGTTTGTGACATAATACTCTCAGCTGACTGCACGCGTGACCTTGACCATAGGCTTGCGCCTGCGACATGCAGCATGCCGAGAGCTACTCACGACCGACTGTCATGGGCGTCATGGCAAGGAAAATTACAGTGCTAAAAAAAATATATATGACAGGGAAGTCTTTTTATCCAGGTTTCACCATTGCCAGCCATGATGTGACTGCTATTAATTTAACATCTAGCTGCTCTTATCTATTGTTAGAAATAATTCGTACTGCTACCATATTGATAGCCTCTAGAACTAGTCTGTCGACTGAACTACTGTGTGAGTGACACAACGTCCTGGTGGTTCTTGTAGCACCACTACTATTGTAGTACCACTACTCCACCCTTTTGATCCATGAGTCTTCTGTATGAACTAATTTCGCTGAATTTCGCACGTCTCAGCATGGTAGCAACAAAAGAGCAGCATAGAATGCGCACGCGACAGTCGCTGCAGTACGACCGCGTCGCCTGCATGGCACCTGGAACCAGTTGTGCATGCTCGCAGTCGCAACTAGTCGCGGTTGTTCTCCTGGGTGTAAAGTCGGAACGGTGATCGAGTTGCTGAGTGAAGTGTTTCTGTGTCAATTAGTTCAAGTTGGTGAGTAAATAACGCATTTCTCATATCTCTGACATTTATCCATCGTAAGTCAAGATACCTAGCAAATCTTAACTGTTTGATTACTATAGAGATTCAGCTTAGATACTTGAAATCAATGACGCGTTTTGAAAACTTGATCGACAATGGACCCACAGTGTAACAGATGCCGTCTTCGAACATTACCAATGAATATCCAGCACCCCGCATTCACCATGTCAGCTGAATCCGTAATCTTAAATTTAAATGGACAAAACTATGGTTACGCACGCTAGTTTCTTTCAATAATAATTACATGCCATCCTCGATAGTAATCAAATAATTATGCATTGATTTATTACTGCAAATTACGAATCAAATGTGACAGACGGACCTACCGTCATACCGCGGTGTTGAGAGCACGTACTAGACTACCTATGGCGGGTGGTAAGTGTGACAACAACAGTGCGGTGCCACTGGATCACGTAGCTTTAGTGCAGATTGCCGTTGTTTCAAGGGAAGCACCGTGAGTACTGATTTAAATAAATGTGCAGGATTATATCTACAGGAAGTGTAGAATGTTATGGAAAGCTGGGTGCATCGCTAGCTAAGCAAAACAAACGTGTGACATTTTGCTGCAAGCTCTTTAAAGATGGCGCAGGTAGGTATTATTCATATTTATCCAAACGATGATCCTGAAACAATTCTGATTATTATGTTCCCTTGATAGATGTCCGGGTGAAACGCAGTCGCAACGAAAATTCTTTAGTTGAAAAGACAAATTCATAATCATTTCATTCATCGAAAATTTCATAATCATTATGAAAGTAAGAACATACATACAATTATGCTTCAATGTGTTCCAAGATCAAAACACTTCATAAAATCGAGCGGCAGCGGCTACCATGTTAAAAGTAAACAGTGTTTAATAAAAGAATGTGGAAAGAAATGCCAAGTACAGTGAGTGTCGGACAAACCGACCAAGTCGGACGGTGCCAAGTTGAACCGGCCACAGATAAATAATATAAATTACTTTGCACTTGTGTTTCTAGGTTTTACAATTCAATCGGACTGTGTATGGGGCTTCATGGTCCTTCCGTTAAAGATGTGATCCCTGGCTCTAGATATGACGGTTAGTTCGATTTGAGAAAGTGCATGCATATTTTTACTATTTCCTTTTCTTTCTTTAATCAGTGGCATGTAACTCCTAATGATACATAACATCTATTTCTATAATTTGGTTTATACGTAATAATATTTTAAAACAGGTCGGTGTGAAAGTCGACATTTTTGCTTATGTAACGTTCCGGTTAAATTCTGGCCTACTTGGTTAAATTTTCTGCCTACATTCAAAGAATATTAAAATTATCTTATAATAAATTAAAGTTGTGTTATTAGATCAATTCAATCGCACAATTCGATCAGATTCCTGATAACAAATTTGAATTAGCGTAGTTTAGTTTGTTTCCTATTAGGTACCTAGATCATTTCATTCTCTCCTTCGTTGTTTGTCACGACTTCGTTCTATTATGTCTTCGAATTAGCCTAAAGTCCGAAGCATCTCAGTTCTACCTAAGGTCTTAAGAATCTTGACCTTACTACATAGTCTAGATCTTCCAAGTTCTAAAGGACAAGAACAATTTCAAAACCGGCGCCAATTAATTAAATTCACTAATTACTGTAAGACTAGTTTTTGCGACACCCAGAGCGCACTGCTCGTCAGGTCCGCAGCGAGGCCGGAGGGCAGGGCTGCCACTCAGTAATGATATGTCTTTAAAAGGATAATTATGCACGTGACGTTTTTCTACAGAATTAGGATAAACTAGCTATTATAGTCTTCATTCTTCTTCATTTCCTGCAATGTGATTCACAGATTCCTTTACTCTACTTAAAATTTAAGGAGTCTTAAGCGATTTTTGAAAGACGATATCTCTGTTGAAAAAATAGTACTAATCGGAAAATTAAATTGAAATAGAATGTCACTTTATTCTACAAAGATCATCGAATGTTCGCTAAGGATCGTGTACTAATACTTCTAACAAACTTCAAAATCGATAGCTCATTTTGCTTAAATCGAGTCATGCGTGACAACCTTGTCGGTCATCGAACGCAGACGCCAGCTTATGATACGGACACACTATATATAAATTATAACTACATAGCGTGACTAAAGGTCGCTCAGTAGAACCTAAACACGACTCGCCGGCCCACTCCGGCGCCGTCAATGTCGCCGAAAGGCTACCTCCCAAACATGTCACCGTCTGTCCAAAGCAGATCGGTCACTCGCCTGCATTCATATAGAACACAACCAGTTCACTAAACATATGATACAAAAAAGTCATGCAGTTTATAGGTAACAAAATAACTCCGTGAGTCGACAAAAGGACGCGCTAAGCGCGAAAGCTACGTAGCAAGTGTTGCAATAAATCAGACAATGTAGGTCCAACATAATATTAAGTATCTGTGGTCTATTCATGTATCCACAAGTTTTTAAGGTCGCTCGTTATTACATCCTAATTTCTATAGCTTCTTCAGCCAACGTACAATGACAAAGCAACTCTATTATGCTATTTAAGTATCAACTTACCAAAAGAAATCCAACCTCTCCCAAGCCGTGTACTAAAAACTTTTGAGCTCGCTTCGCTCGCTCTTGCATCTTAGTTTAATTCAATCTTAAATTTTTCTGCATTAGGTTATAGTACAAAAGGAAGTACTAGAATTAATATTGTTTGGTTTAAGCAAGGCGACCGTTAAGGAACACGAGGACAAGAACGTCTTAGATGTTTAGCAGTGTTGATTTAGCTAGTGTTCTAGGATTGGGGCACTTCTCAACGAGAGGTTTTCAACTCGATCCGAATATTTTTGGTTATGTATGACTACGCATAACTTTTTACGATACTTTTTTTGGATACCTGGAAGGGGGTCCCAATTAAAATTTAAAAATAAAATCGACGTGGGTTTTATATTAAGAGTAGAAAAATATGGTTCAACGATTTTTCACCTACAGTACGTTCACTTATTATCGATTCTATTGAAACTTGGCTTACGTTTGAAGCAATACTATTACATCTTATGCCAAGTTTCATGACATTACAAAGTAATAGAGACCTGGAGTTGATCTGATGTTGGAGACGGAAGACAACTCATCAACAGGCTGTAGTGGCTTGATCTTATTTGGGCCAATTATATTCACCTTGATAAGAACAATAGACCTAGTTGGGGCATGACCGTCATCAAAGCATGGTCTCTGGTGTTGAAGGCGGAAAGATATCAAAAGAAATTCTTGGTTTATAAAACCAAAAGGAATTTATTCAAAATAGACAGAATCAGTACTTTTCGAACGTCAACATTACAAATGACAGTAGAGCTTTCGCTGGGGACAAGAAAAGCGCAACAAACTTCCCAGCAGCACAGCTGTCTGTTCAATTAGAAAAACTTCCTTCTATACAGTAGTAGACAGGCAGTTAAGATTACTAGACACAGAAAATAAAATTAAACTATTTGTCATATGTCAGCTAGCCCCGGCAATAGGTACCTACCAATAAATAGAATGTACTAGGTACTCAAGCAAACAAAAAAACAATTTATGCGCAAAAATCTAGCTAGATTGAATTCAGTGTTTCCTATGCGTAAGCTATTTATCTACTATATTATCGTGATTAAGAAGAAAATACATTAGCTGAACTGCATCAAAAGTGTATCTAGTATCACTGTATTCTCCTAGATAGAGAATTGCCGCTCGTGAAGCCACGATCTGTCACGAAATACCGTGCATGCGTGTCGCGACAAGTTTGAAGTTCTGTCTTACAAATCTTCTCCTGAAAATAATAAACACTCTAAGGGCTGATATTTTTTTTTATAATTTTTTTTTTATTATTTTTCTTTCCCACCCCACAAAAAAAAGGGTGATATTTTCCTATGCAAGATAATTTTATCCGAGGAATAATTTTGAACTTCTGACAGTTCTTCCAAGCCAAATCTGTCAGAAGTCAAATAAATTCAAAGAAGAAAAATTATCTAGGTATTGATTGAAAAATCAGCGATTAGACTACGTTTAATTAACGTTAGATACGCTACGTTTACCGACCTTACTTACGACCTAACTATCGCATGTAAACTAACGTAGCTTTAGATTTGTTGAATAAATAATCAATTTAGGACATAATTATGACTGGCTGCGTCATTCCATACATATTCTATGAATTATCCCGAACTTTATAGTTTTTTAGTCAAATTGGAAAATAATTGGGCCACAATTAAATATAATAATAGTTAATGTTGGGAACATTTTTGGGAAGCAATTTACACACGCTTCAGAATTGCTCTACCCACTGAAATCGCCTGACGTGCAGGATTTGACAGTAATTACGTACAAATTGCCCTATTTCCCAACAATTATTTCCGTGCAATTTTCCGTTCGTGTACCAAAATAAAAAAATGCCTTAGGTATATGAAAACTGTGAGAAAATATTCAAATGGTTTACTACACCGCAATACTTACTGATAAGAATAATAAGGCATGCATCTGGTTGCCTTAGAGTTTATCACGAATGAAACCTATTTATGTGGAATAAACTAATATTTTATCTTCTGTCCTTTTCATAACGAAATAGAAAGGAAAAGATGCACTGAACTTAAAATTAGGTTAGTTTGTGGAAAAGGGAATCGGGGCCATTATTTTTTTTAATGTTATAAACTAGTGCTTCACCGCGATCCCACCTGATGGTAAGGAGTGATGCAATCGTATCTAAGTTACTTGCATGTTTTAGTTACTAAACGTGTGTGTGTTGGATCATTACGTTCCCTTCAAAGTGGTTGAGCTGAATGGTGCTGATCCACACGTCATGTTCGTGAACGGGCGCCATCGTAGGGGACTGGTCATCTCTTAGCTGCCACAGCTTTTTATTCATTAATAATAATTAATTATCGTTATACATAGCAATTTGAACGGTGATCCCCAAACTAGACGATAGTCTGTATCTTGGGAATCAGGACTGTTTTCATGTTTTCTATAACAGACGCGTTTAACGTGCACCACATCTTTCTGCATCGTTCTGACATGGCTGAATTCAACAT
>VKGM01013991.1:0-11898 GCA_007844875.1 Busseola fusca | reverse complement strand
CTCTTATATGTACACAAATAAATTCATCCAAACGACTCAAAACAACATAAACCTTGTTTTAAACAAGAGCAACAGCAATTTCCAATAATGAGATGAGATATTTACATTTTCCTGCAACACTTACCGACAGAAACACGGTTCTTAGATCATATAATTGAGACATTCAGTGTGGCCGTGTCTAGCTTCCTTTGTGCTTCTGTGAGGTACTTCCGCAAGCGTCGTCTAAAAACGACAATGGTGTTTATTGCTCTAATCGGTGGTAACAGGTTATTCCATATTTTTGAAGCCGTGTAACGGAAGCTACCTCTAAAAGCGGCTGAACTATGCGACTGGGTCGAGAGTTGTTGCAAGCATTTCCTTCTCTCACATTCTCATCTAATGGCTATCCAACTCAACTGGTCGTACTCTCTCAAGTAGTCCGGTTTCTGGTATTTTACCACACCAAACAGAAGGCACGCCAAGTGTAGTTTGCGTCTCGATTTCGTTTTCAATGTAAAGTGTTTGTTTAAAAATGGAGTCATGTGACTCCTGGGAGGAATTTTATAACAAAACCGAGCGCAAGCGTTTTGGACCCTTTGAATGAGCCGATCTGTGCGAGCCAACAGACGCGGGCCGTAGACTGTGTCCGCGTAGTTCAGCCTAGACAAAACCAGGGTTTCAACTAGTCGCTCACGCAACGTTTCGGACAAGTACTGCCAAATCTTGTACAGAACTTTCAGGCGGTAAAAACAGTTCCTTACCGAGTCGGCTACGTGTTTTTCGAAACGGAGATCTTTGTCCATAATAAAATCGAGATTCCGCACCTCATATACTCTGTGAATTGATTCGCCCATTAGCTTGTGGGTAATTTAGTTAGTTGCTGCCTTGTGCCAAATAAAGCTTGCTAGCTGCATACATATAAAACGCTTATTACGCGCTAGCACAAGCCCAATAAGCGTACAATGATTGTTGTGTCTATGAAGCTACACCTCCACTCCGGGGACAGAAGTTAACACTGCGGTAAACACCACATAGCGTCTGCAATTTATAGCCGAAAGACGTCATTAACGGTATAAATTAATGATAGTAAATGGTGTGTTTCCCTGGATAGCGTTTTTTGACATGACAAAGTCAAACCCCGTTTCTATGACTTTCTTAACGGTTGTCACTGCGGCCGTTATGTGGCGGCCAGTGCTGTCGTAGGAAACTTACTTACGTGTTCGTCAACAAACTTCAGTTAATGATCTATGCAACACGACCGTGCCTGTACTTGGCGAATAAGCCGTATTATTTCATGGTAAGAAAATCGTGTATACAAAAGGCCGAATCCCGAAGCCGGACGAAATTGTACGAGTTAGTGTTGGTGGTGAGCAAAGCTCCAACGTTGAAATTTCGGTTGGAGTTCAACATTATATTCTTTACCCTCGAAGAATGAGGAGGGCATAGCATCACCTCCGCTCAACAAAAGATGAAAATTTTCACATAGATACTTAAGTGCAGACAAGTTCAGACATATGTAGATCCAGCAGAACGCATGTTTTTGTATAGATTTCATAATTAGTAATATTCATTTTTATAAAATGTTATATCTTGAATTCTATAATTAATAGTAAAAGTATATGGAAACAGTATTCATTAAAAAATTAACTAATACATAGATACCAAAAAACTTAACGAAATGACTCATTTACTGTTTACAGGACCTTTTGATTGTTTTTTTCTTAGTATAATCCTGCGATCAGTCTTCAGAATATGAGCAGATGTGGTGTATGCTGATTACATGGTGAATATCCGGCGGGGAAATATCCCTCGTTAGGAACATCTTCCATATTGAAGTCATAGCTGATTACCGCCGAGTTCCTAGGTGGCTTCACTCGACTAATGCAGTCAGGCAGAGTATGCTGTACAGCTGGTTTGGATGGTTTTCCAGTCTACTTTTGTATTTTCCAATACAAACTTTTATTTCTTCCTTACAGTAGGTAATTTTAGATGTTCGTGAACTACCGAGTTCTTGATGAATCAGGGCGCGGTGCTGACTTGTTTGAGGATGTAATTTTGGGTTCTTTGAATTTTGTCAATATTGGAAGCACAGGCGGCCCCCCATAGTTGGAATCAGTAGGTCCAGACTGGTTTAATGAGCGATTTGTAGAATAGCTTGTTGTCAATAGACAGTTTGGAATTTCGGCCCAGTAGCCAGTTCAGCTGTCTGTGTTTAAGGTTGATTTCAATTCGTTTGCACTCAATATGTTTTTACCAGATTAATCGACGGTCTAAGTGTCTCTTCTTCTTCTTCTAAGCCTATAGAGGTCCACTGCTGGACAAAGGCCTCCCCCAAGGCTTTCCACAACGACCGGTTCTGCGCTGCCTGCATCCATCGGTTCCCCGCGACCTTCACCAGGTCGTCGGTCCACCTTGTTGCGGGCCTCCCTACGCTGCATCTTCCGGTACGTGGCCGCCACTCCAGAACCTTACTGCCCCATCGGCCATCGGTTCTATGTGCAATGTACTCCGCCCACTGCCACTTAAGTTTAGCGACTCTAAGAGCTATGTCTATGCTGCTCTAGCTCTAACTTTAATTGAACGTATATTAAAATCACAATTCATATTCATTGACTATTATATGAAATAGCTATAACTCTGTAAACTGGCGTTATATCTCAATTCTAAAAGCCATTAGTTCCCTTGGTTATAATAAAGTAATGAAAAATAGTGAGTGTTTTCATATGAATCAGTAAACCCTTTGTTTGCGAAAATACCTAATTATACCGAATAATAATAATTATGAGAAAGAGCTTTACTCTGTTTGTAGCCACTTAGAAGTTAGCCTGTGTTCGCACGACACGTAAAAATGTCGGTAAAATGACGAGAGAAGTATGGTAGAAGAAGATATGCTGCGCCAAGCCCAAATAAATAAGGGTAAGGGGAAAAAGATAATAATGGCGCGGATACCGTTGTCCACAAACTACATCTTTTCTCATCTTTTTTCAACTGCATCTTTTTCTTTCTATTTCTTTTAGAACAGGACAGCAGATAAATATTAGTATAGTCCTGTCAAATTAATCAGCGCCTGATGTAAATTGACGTATTTTACAGTTTGAGATAATTTCTATACAAAAGCCGTCAACTCGTAACATTTATTCCACAGATAAAAAGTCAGTTCAAAACCAATTAACAGATCATTTAGTTTTTGTTCTATTGTGCTTAGATACGAATATCCAACACATCTGTTTAGTTTCGCAAGCTACATATTATATACTCCATCGCTTTGTTTGCGCATCTGGGATGTTTGCTGATGAGCGCACTGATGGTTTCCAGGCCAACATGCGCAAAAAAGCGGCTTTCCTGCTGGCCCGTATACGGGGGGTAGCAACAGCGGCATTCTGAACACAATAGCTGTACGCTTTGACTGTCCCCTGCATAATCGGTGGGTCATGCCTTGCGTGGGAGTGGCGAGTCATACCAAATTACATATAAACGTTTAGTCGGTTAACTAAGTCGCGTGGCTTTTTGTTTAAGTTTAGTTAATTACCTAAATTTAACCCTGCATATTGCAAAAATTCTCAAAACTCCACCTACCCGCATTTAATAAAAAAAAAATACTAATACAAAATAATACTATTCAAGTACAAGATTCGAAATTATATTACTAATCGCGTTATGTACATCGATAATTTTTATACATACAATTTTTTAAGTCGTATTTTTCTTTTGAAGTACAAAAATTTCGTTTTTAATTTTTTCAGTCCTCGTAAACATTTCCTCATTAAGGTTATATAAGTTATATATTTTTTGTCTGAAAAAGTGTCTTGATCTAATAAAAATACACAACAGTGGAAGCAACTGCGCTACGAAAATCGTCCTTACTGCTACGACATAAAGGCGCTGTCGTCATCAAATCATTACCATTGGTGTGTGGTAACACTTTGACATTGGATGAGTTGACTGTACATTTCAGAATGTCTCAAAAGGATAGAGAGATGTACACTACACTAAATGCGCCAATTCCCTTGTCCACAAACTAAACTATAAGTTCAATGCATCTTTTTCTTCCTCATCCATTAAGAAAAGGACAGAAGATTAATATTAGTTTAGTCGCTGACTAATTTGACAAGAATAAACTTTTAGAGGAATGAGAACATGGTGTAAAGTTCACTCATCCTCCATAGAAAAGGGAGGATCCTCCGCCCAGACGGGTGTCGTGTCTGGCGTAAAACTTGCCCAACGATTGATGTTGGGAAGTTGTATGTGTGCTAGTTGCGCGGTAAACTCTGCTTGCGAGATGCAGGATTTGCGTGACGTCAGTATGACGCGTTGTTCGCATGTGGCGTTGTAAATACCGCTACAAACTAATATGTATCTTCTGTTCTTTTCTTAATGAAATAGAAAGAAGCAATGTTCACTTCCATTGCAACCGAAAATTAATGAACTTTTTCTAACAAATGGTCACTCAAAATTCAACATAAATTTTATACTGCTAAAGTATATAGTTAAGTAAGTGACAATGGAAGTTAATATTGCTTCTGAATTCAAGTATAGGTTTTGAACGAGGGTAAGCATTTTATATTCATACCTGACATTTTAAAACTTTAATTTATACTAAGTCCTACCAAAACGAACCAACGCACTACTCTCATTACTTGACATAACATCACGGCTGCAATCCTCAAAGGATTAGGTAGAAGCGTACCTATGGGACGCCCACATTAATCCATGTTTCAATCACATGTAACAGGTTGCGAGTCTAGTGCCATCTCCCTCACTTCCGAAGAGACGGCAATTTTCGTAATTTAAATCGTTCAAAATCTAATCACAGGCTTATCTCGGCGACAAACAAATGTCATGTCAAAAGTTTGTCAAAATGTTGGTAAATTAGAGGTATATTTGACAGATTGAGAGTGAGACAGATCAGTCTGTAAAGGATCTTAAAATTACGAGAAATAGCCCTCTGGTTTTGGTCAACATCCCTACAAAACAAGATGGCCGCGTTTTGGGCGCCAAAACCTCCTTGCACCGTAGTACTTCAGAGAACATTTTCACGTGGGTTGTTTCGTTTTAGCAAAACTAAGCTCTCTTATTACTGCATTAAGTCCAAATCATTCGATTTTTCATAATTAAATGGCTAAAGTAATTCGAATCTGTCATACATTACTGACTTCTCTAAAAAATGGTTAGCAGAGGTGAAAGTCAAGATTAAATTAAATATTATATTCATTTTAGAATAGGTTTAACTGCATGGATAATTGTAATTTGAACGTTAGGTCTGTACCGTAAGGATCAAAATTGTATTAAATATTTACACTATGGTATCATGGGCCTGCCTGACTGTGTCACAAGTATAACGAACTAAATGAATTTTGATTTATTTTCTGTAAGTAGGTTTGTACAACTACTTTTAAAAGTCAATCATATTAAGTAACTTAAGAATCAAAAACGTAATGAATATTCAAGAGATGGTATCATGAGCCAGCATGGATGATCGCCAGTGTCTCAAAAAGCAAAATAAGCCTAATATTTCGAAGTTTTTTTCGTAAGGCGATTCTCGTTTATGTTTGTCACATTGGGTTAAGATTTTTTTTATTTACATATTAATGTACAATTTTGGTATATACAGGTTGGCAACCTGTGGTCATAGACAAATTCATCTGTTTTTTTTTTCAGTCGGTGAATTTGAATACTTACGTTGTCAATATTATAGTTTTATTTTTAATAACCGACCAAATATTAGTGGCACGTCGCTTTTCCTGAACCCTGTATGAAAAGCCCCAGAAATAGACCTTTACTATCAAAATCTACCTTTCGTATCAAAAATCTTCCAACGCCAAATAATTTTCTCGGAGTATTTTTTGAATTTTTTACATTTTCTCCATACAATATCTCTCAGGCGACAATTTTAATCCACGAATACAAAATCTGCCCTAAAATAAGTAGGTAATTTAAGCATGACTCACACTTCCACCCAAAACCAAGCAACAACTGACAACATAGTCTTAAAAATTAAAAATTCTCTATACAAAAAAAAAAACAATTTATTTCCACTCTTACATTCAAACTATCTCGCAGACTTACCAGGCCTATCACAGTCCTCTGCGCATCTGCAATCTTCAGAAATTGAGTCTAGAGACATCAAGCTCTCTTGAGACTGTCTCAGACAAGCCCTGCATCTCGAGTCCACAGAGTTCCCGCTCTCAGAAACGGACTCTAACGATTTCAGACTCTCGACAGACGTCAGTTTGTAAGAACGTCTGAATTCTGCAATTTCTTCCTCACTCATGTTTAAAGCGAGCAGAGAATCGCGCGCCATTTTCCCTAAAGATGACACCTTTTTCTTCTTTTTACTCAATATAGATTCCATTTTCAATAGCGGGCAAGGTTTGTTCAAACTTTCGGGCAAAGATTTCGGGCTCGATCCGCTTCTGGTTCGCAGCTTCGATCTGCGCTCAGGTATGTCCCTTGGCGTAGTACTCTCCGGCACTTTGAACGCGATAGTCTTTGCCTTTGGGCTCTTGTCGTCCGACAGTTGAGATAAATCTTCTAAAGAATTCGATTTTTTGAGTTTCGCCCGCTCGGGGATGATCGGGGAAGCTCGTAAGCCGATGATTTCTTTGGCTGTGAACACATTGTCTTGAAGACTGTCGTCAACGACCAATTCCGGCGAAAGATCTAGAATTTCCTTGATTTCCGCTTCCTTTAATTCCTCTGCTAAAGAGCCTTGCTGGGCCGTCGTTTTGACTACACTTTCTGCACCTACTTCAAAGTCTCTGTTTTCATAAATCAAATATGACAACGCATCTTTGCCTAAATCTATGTCCTGCGTTTTCAATTCTTTCTCATCTTCTAAATGAACTCTCGACATATCTTCGAGTTTCACGTCATCGATATATGCTAGCTGTAAAGGATTGTCTTCGTCTAACGTCTCCTCAATAGTAGCTATGGGTGCTAAATCACTTTGGACTTTAATTTCTTCGATTTTGGGTTCATTTTTTACTGTGTTATCCCATGCATTAACGGTAGGATTCTTTACTTGTCTTTCTAATTCATCAGCTAAAGCTTTAGTATTCGTCATGCTTGAGGTAAGCGTATTTTCAGGACTGATATTCTCTTTGATACCTCTGATAACTTTACTTGAAAGTTTATCAACTGATTGTCCGTTATCAGGGCTATTTTGTTTGTCTAAAGAATTTTCAGAACCCGAGCTTTTCAGTACAGCGGCGAAGGACCTCGGCCTGGCTAACTCTTTCTCCTTTTCCTCCTGTCCCTCTCTTACGAGATCATCATTTCTCCTATCTACATCTCCTTTTGTATTACTAATTACACTTAAGTCTAAATTTTGTACTATTATATCTTCGGTGGTTTTGGTAACTCTATCATCTGCTATCTCACTCTCCTGCGTGGGAAACGACTGGAATTCGCTTAGCGTGTTATCAGTGTCCGTAGAGGGAGTTTTAGAGTCTAACTTCCTTGAGAAAGACTCGTCTACGAATGAGACCTGGACTCTTTCGGAGAGAGTCGAGTCTGTGGCTTCTGAGCTATCTTCTTCTCTGTCTTTCTCTATGGTGCTGCCCCAAGACCAGAAAGAGCTGGTCAGAGCAGAATCTTTACGTGGAGGAGTGTTTGATGCTGACTTTTTCTCATCATCACTAGTTAAACTCCTTGAGAATATGCTGCTTGGATGCTGAAACAGGCTTAGCAGCTTCTCTAAATGAGAAGGCTTTGTTTCCTTATCATCTGGTCTCGGTATATGGAAGCTGGAAGACGGGGCCACCCAAGAAATCTTCCTCATTCGATCCAACCCTTTATTTTTTAAAGCGGGCACATCTAGCAAACTTGACGTCCGTTTTGGAGAAGATGTCAAAGTATCTACTAGTTGGAACCCTTCTGGTTTTTTGACAGTTTCTTTCAAACTAGAATTGTTTGTCAAAGTGCCTTCATTCGAGGAGTTATCTTCTCTGTTTTCTGAGGGTTGTTGTAAGGAGTATTCTATGCCGGAATCAGCGGATGTGACCATGATCCTGTCCTGTTTAGCCGAATCTAGGGAGCTGACACTCGCTTCTAAGCTCGATAACGAATCATGAATAAGTTTAGTCTTTCCAAATATCGGAGAGACACTTTCATTCGAACTGAGAGAGAGGTTTAAAAAATTCCCACTGTTTACTGGCGTTATTTCGCTTGTAGATTCCATACTACCCTCATTTGAGAGGATTATACCGGATTTCCGTCTATCTAGCTCCTGAACAGTCTTATTCTGTTCGTTAAGACTCTCCATTGAACTCCCAGAGATTTCCAAAGAAGAATAACTATCAAATACACTCCGTTCCTGTCTCCTATGTTCCATGAGTCTAGAAACTTCTAGATCGGGACTATCTAAGCTTGATTCACTTTTATTCTTTTTAAGTATAACGCTATCAACAGGTACATTGTCATCTAAACTATTTTTATTTTTAACTAAAACTTTTATTTCCTTTATTATATTCCCTAGGTCTTCTACAATGTTGTTCATAGTGTTTTGGTCGGGCGACACTTTGGCGTTCCTCTTATCACTTTTAACCACTTCACTGTAGCTCAAATCACTTGTCACTATGGTCGGTTTAATACTAAAATCTATCACACTTTTGTCACTTATAGTTTTTACGTTTTTGAGATTGGATGCGTCCGAGTTCATTTCTGAATCAGACTGAGGCACAGTTTGTTGAGTACTCAATTCGGTACTCATTTTAGGCGTATTACCTAATTCTGTCAATATTCCGGTTACGATTTTCGAGTCTGTGAACTCAATTTTCGTGTTGTCAAAAGTCTTTTTAGGGTGGACACTCGTTTTTAAATCTACACTTGCATGCTCACTTGTTTTGGAAGAAGGATCACACTCGACATTCGATTTAGTCTTACTAGAATCACTTGTAGCGTTATCCGTAGAAAGTTGAGTAATACTCGACGCTGTTGAGTCACTGTGTTCAATGTCATCACATTCAGGAAACTCTTCTATGGTAGCTATGGAGGTTTTCGGTAAAATTGAATGGGACGGTGAGGTTTTTATCTTACTTGAAGTTTCAATTAAACCTCTAAGTTGAGTCGCAGAGTCTATTTCTGTAGGTTTGTCTGCACTAGAAGACTCATTTGATAATGGAAGCTCAGTTTTGACTTGAGTATCAGTGTTGATAATTTGTGTTAGACTCACAGGCTCAGTTTGCAGTCTATTTATAGAGACATCATGTACGTTTTGCGAATGAGTCGTTGATTCTGTATTGGTTGGAGTAGCTGCGGTATTCTTTGTTTGAATTACGGGCTCAATATTTGCAGGTTTAGCCTGTTTGATGATGCCAATATCGGCTAGACTTGTAGACTCAACGGGTGGTATAGTTTTAAGTTCAGTAGCCAAGTGTACTTCGGTTTGAGCATCGCTATCGTTAGGTAGAATGGAAGCCTCCACATTTGTAGATTTAGTCTTTTTATCATCAATATTCGTTAGACTCGAAGACTCAACCACGAAATGATTATCTTGTGTCTTCGGTTCCGTTGAAAATTGAGTAACTGTTTCATTTCTTGTTTGAATTACAGTCTCAATATTTTTACTGGCAGTCTCAACATTTTCACTGGCAGTCTCAACATTTTTAATGACAGACTCAACATTTTTACTAGCAGGCTCAACATTTTTGCTGGTAGTCTCAACATTTTTACTGGCAGGCTCAATATTTTTACTGGCAGTCTCAACATTTTTACTGACAGACTCAACATTTTTACTAGCAGGCTCAACATTTTTGCTGGTAGTCTCAACATTTTTACTGGCAGTCTCAACATTTTTACTGACAGACTCAACATTTTTACTGACAGACTCAACATTTTTACTGACAGACTCAACATTTTTACTAGCAGGCTCAACATTTTTGGTGGCAGTCTCAACATTCGTACTGGCAGGCTCAACCGGTATTTTTTTAAGATGAATGGTTAATTCAGCGGTGGGTTGAGTTGCTCCATTCTTTGCTTGAATTACAGACTCAACACTTGGAGATTTTGTAAGTTTGACTTCAACATTCGTTTGACAGGTAGACTCAACCGGTAGTTTTTCAATTTGAGCAGCGGATACGGAACTACATTGAGTTATAGTATCTTTCTTTACTTGAGTAAAAGGCACAATATTCTGAATTGTAGACACAACTGGTAGATTTCTAAGTTGTGTCGGCGATTCCATTTCTAATTCAGTTCCTAAAGTGATTTTATCTAGAATTACAGACTCAATACTTGCATATTGAGCCTGTTTGCTAACATTTTCAGTTATACTTGTTGAAACTATGTTAGGACTAACTTGGCTGGCTGCATTTTTAGTTTGAATTTTCGGCTCAACCTTTACTAACGGCACATGTTGGAGTTGAGTGGTAACTAAATTCTTAATCGCTGTCAAGGTCTCATTTTTAAGTTCAGTCGACTCATTTTTCACTTGAGTTACTACAGGTACATTTTGCAGTTGATTTTCAGCTTCGTTTTTGACTTGAAGTAGAGGCTCATTTTTATGTTGAGTCGGTCCATGTGTTAGTTGGGTCGTAACAATATTTTTGATTGTGTCTGTAGAGGAAAGTTGAGTGGCAGCTTCAGTTTTGGCTTCTTTTTCTACTGGTTTGATTTCAGTTTGAGCCGTAAATTCGCATTTGACCTGTACCGAGGGTACAGTTTGAATTTGGGTTAACGCCTCAATCATTGACTGTTTCATGGCTTCATTTGTTACTTGTGTTGTAACTGTCTTAGCTGCTAACTCATTTTCTATTGGACCTATAATTTTACTTTCTGTAATAATCGGTTCACTTTTGACAGAAGTAATTTCATTTTGAACTTGAGTGTGTACTTCATTTTTCACCTGTGGCTCATTTTTCGGTTGGGTCTCCTTTTCGTTGCCTAGTTGAGCGATAGCTTCATTGCTAACTGAGTCACATTTCACTATCGTATCACGTCTGAGTTGAGTCACCACTTCATTCTTAGTTTGAGTTAAGGCATCATTTTTGTTTAGATTCGCTTCATGTTTGAGTTGAGTCACGACTTCATTCTGTAGTTGAGTATATATCACGGGTTGTGCGGGACTGTTGGGCGGCGTGGGGTTCTGGTTATACATGGAGTCATAGTTTCTGGTAACCGAGAATCTTGAAGGTGACTTCCTTGGCTGGCTGGAAGCGGGATGCACCTGAATTTGAGGCGGTTCCATGACCTGAAAACAATTCATATTGGTTTTGTTAATTTTTTTCTGAAAATTCTCTTAAGATTCTAAAAGCCAGATTCATTTCTAGGGTCAGCCTACAGTCAAACCGGATGCAGAAAAGTTACAAATGTGTCGGCACATTATATTCGGTAGTATTTGTTGAACACCAAAGCCCTGAAGCAATTACTAAACATATTTGACTTAGTCACATTTTCACGAAATAATGAGGTTACGCGCGGCCTGATGGCATCAACAAATCAACACAAATTTTATGTCATTGTTACCAACTAATCACAAATAAAGTTTAATATTGTTAAATATTAAAACGAAAATAAAGGTCCCACGATTAGAACGTTAACTGTTATTAATTCTTTTAATTGTGTATGTTTAAAATTAAAACTTTTTTCCAAAAACTAGGTAAAAACACTACAAAGTTAAAAATTACAAGTTTCGGAAATCGGTGTCTTTGGTTTTCGTATTTTCGTTTTTTGCCACCGACTTCCGAAATGAGTTACTTTTGACTCTATAGCGTTTTTTTGGAAGTCTGTTGTTATTTTTTGTAGAAAAGTTTATATTTTACACTTTTTAGTTGCGAAAACAGCTTTACAAGAAAAACGTTAAAACTTTCTATAAAATTTTAAGAATTCCCGCAATTTCTCAAGGATACATCAGATTAGCTCGCCGCCCGGTAAGGACCAGGCCCGGGTCGACGGCGCGTCGTGTTCCGCGCGCCCCTCAAA
>VKGM01013990.1:0-11890 GCA_007844875.1 Busseola fusca | reverse complement strand
CGCCTACGGTGGCCGAGAGTTTGGTGCCATCTCCTGACGACCAGGGCGTCTCCTGCGGCGGTTGCCAGCGGCGTGAGGACGCTGCGACCGCCTCCTCCTCACGCGTTCCGCCTCCTCCTTTGCGAGCATTACTGCTTCCCATCGGCTACAGATCCGTTCACAGAAATAAACATTTAATTTTTTTTTTTTAATAAATGACCCCACCCTTGGTTGACTGGTAGAAAATGCCTCTTTGTACCTTTGTACGAACAGTTTAAATAAATAAATTTTATTTATTGGCACTTATCTATAAGTATTTCTTTGTTATTGCAGTGAGTGGTGATACCTATTGGAGAAAAGCTGACAATGGGAACTTGGAGCACGTATCTACTTATCCAAATCCGTAAGATCGTCTAAACACATGAATCATAATAATTCGCTCATTCCTCTCGTCTGCAATTTCTACATATCGTCACGTAGCTACGTACGTGCAAAAAATATAATAAATCATCTAAGATAATGTGGTGAGAACTAAGTTAGCTAGTAAGAAGCGCTAACTGCGCTGCCCGATGTGTGATATCCCCTTTTTTTGTAGGTGAGAAATCATCAAATGACCTCTCCCGCTCTGGGCGGAGCGGAGCGGCGGGCATGTCAAACTTTTACTGACTAAAACCCACCCATGTTTCTCCACTTGCCTATGCGCCGAGGGCCCCGGTATCTCTTTCGAACTACCTGCGGCTTGTGAGATATCCTTAACCGCAGTTTATCTATGCAATAGTGTTGTTTATTTATTTTTTTCGTGTCGTTAGCACGACATTATTTCAAATCTTGTTGGGCCAAAACTTCGACACTTCCACTTCGTCACTTTGATTCGGCAAGATGCACTCTGAACATCAATAAGCAAGATGTCTACATTGAACAGTTCTATTTGGCACTCCACTGGTATTTTGACATGTTTTTAATGATATGTTATGGAATAATCGCGCTTAAAGAGAAAGTTTAGTTGAATAACTATTCAGAGTTTATCTGAGGACCTCAGAAACCAGCATAAGTGCCCGATTTAACCGCCGAAACATACAAATTCCTCTCTAATTTAACTAAAAGCCAGTTTTCCTTGGGTGCTTACTGTGTTTAGGTTGGGCATGTCGACTTAAATGACCTTACTTCAAATGCAATCGTTGATGCAAGTTAACATTTTTGCAATGCAATGGCCGCTAGTCAGCGTTAGTGCAAGAAATGTACGAAATGTGACGAAATTAATTGGATGATGCGACGTTTGTAAGGATGAAAGTGATGAAACGATATGTTAGGTCATGAGTGACCATGAATCAGACACGGAGGTTGATGGTATCTGTGATAGGCGTGAAGGTTTGTAATGCAAAATTGAGGCATCAGGATTTGGTATGTTTTAGACAGATTCTGAAAAAAAAAATTGCTCAGATAATTTAATGCCATAAAGCAGAAAAATGTTGACAGTGCTTTACGGAACTACCTTGATGGCGAAATTGGTGAAAATAAAAAAAAAACAGTAAACAAATCTTTGGATAGATTTTTTTTTATCGAATTCGTCGTAGGTCAATCAATACGTAGGAACTAGGAAACCTATTTGCTAGTCTATCTTGCCAGCTCTATTCTTAAAATCTCCTACAGATTTTAGTTAGGACAAGTTAGTATGTAGAATAACGAATCTTTAATTATTTCACTAACAAATGAAGTTTAAGAAATTATTTGTATACCAGGATTTTCTCAATAGCGGCCCGAATCTGGATTTGTATTCGGTTAATACGTTTGTTATTATTCATGTGCTAAATTTAACTGGCGAAATATGGTTATTCTATACACCTCTGTTTATCCCTACGAACAACACTTGCGTGATATTATGTCATGTAGAAAATTACGACATCTTGATATAATATGCACGACAAAAATTGCTGCAAAGGATCGCAGAAGACAAAAAGTTGGCCTTATTATGCAAAAATCTTGACCTTATTATAAATTCGTAACGCTCAATCCATTCAGAGACTAAAGTTACCAATAACGCTCAAAATGCTATATTACTCATTGACCCACTGCCTTAGAAAGAAACGTGTCAGAATCGGTGTGCATTTTTTTTGTTCGAATTTTGAAATAACGATGCTCGATTGTTGCGTTGGCAGTTGACATCAAGCTATCGTTAGCATGTTGGTAAAGATATGATTACACTAGTTTACCAAATGTTTGATCAATTTATTCATTACATTAACAATCAATCTAATATGTATGCTAGTAATTACAACATCGCTTTACGTATTAAGGTCTTACGTTAGACTAGTAACGTGCTAAGCGTTATATCAGTAAAACTGGTATTAATTACCTAAATGTACCTACGTAATACCTGTTACTTATTGTATATGGTTTTGTAGTCTGACGCTCCTAATAAGAATAGGGTATAAAGCTAAGTAGCTATATAAGTTTGTAATTCAAAATCTTTAATTTTTGTTTTTAAACTTGTTCTTACGTATTTCTCAATTTAGATATGACCGAGTTATTAAAACCTACATAGTACAAAGGTTTTCTTATGTACGGTTCTTAGTTCATTAAACATGACCATTAAGCCTCCGAGATCAACTGATGAACTGGCGCATGGCGCACCCGCAATCTTGGGCAATGCCAAGGCACATCATGAAACATCAATAAATAGTTCGTGAAATAACGACGAAGCGTTTCGCCTCGTCTTTTATACCGCGTACATCGAAGGACTGGAACAGTTTGCCTGCGGCCGTCTTTCCGTCTGATTACAATTTCTAGGCTAGAGTGAATAGGCTCATAATAAACTAGTGCGCTTCACCATCAACGATTGCATCACTGCTTACCATCAGGCGGGATCGCGGTCAAGCACTAGTTTATAACAATTAAAAAAAAAATCCGAAGTCAAATTCATATAATTTTTTCCGTCGGTTATCAAAAACTCAGACGGAACCAATTTCCTAGCAAAATAAATTTTGACAGGTCGAACAGGTTCAGGTTATCCACGTACATTCAAGTCACATAAGTACCTCCCATCCCTTTCAAATCATAGCCCATAGTCATGATTGTCTGCATAAAAACGTGTCAGACTGCCACTGCTCGCCTATAGAGCAAGTCCCATATCATACCTATTTGGGATTAATAGTTGATAACCGATTCAACTGGAGTTACCAGGTGGAGTCAGTTTGCGGCAGGTTACGTGCGATACTTACCAAATTTTCCATTATAAAGCGCAATATACCGTACAGAACCCTCCTTCAAATGTACACAGCACTTGCTGAGTCGATAATATCCTATGGACTCACCAGTTATGGACGCACATTTAAAACTCAGTTAGATAAAATACATAATTTGCAAACACGTTTGTTGAAACTTGTAGTTCCAATATATATAAAAAATAAATACAGAGACAATTATACAGGGTTATTTAAACACTGCAAAGTTTTACCTGTTCTAGCGCGTGCTGATTATATGTTTCTCATAGAACATTTTGATAACAGTGATATTCAGATTCCTGTTAAGTATGACGTGAATACACGACAAGCTAAGTCAAAATCATTACAAGTGCCGCGTAAAAATAACTTTTATGGCAGGCGTACCGCTGCCTTCAAAATACCTAATTTATTAAACCTGTAGACATTAGAAATTCAATAAACAGTAAAAACATTAAGCGTAAGTTGAAAGAACATTATATCAATTCGATAATAACTTAGCTGTTAATAGCGCGTTGATCAAATCGCAGTCCATGGCATGCTAAGACAGACCCCAGAGGTCTAATTGTGTGCCTTGTTAAAGTTAAGGTTAGACCTGTAATTTTTTTTAGATAAATAACAGGCTACCAAAATTAATTGCATGGCACCTACACTTGGAATCAAAAATCTTGTCTTTTCTAAAATAGTTTATTATATTCTACCAACCTGAGTCCGTCCCTACCCGCCGCCAGGAGTTGGCGCGGCGGCAATGCAGCGCATCTGTTACCGCGCGCCCCCCGCCCCGCGCCATCCGCGACGCTTGCAGCACCCTGCAACTATACGTGTATCGTACACCTTCGAGATTTGTTCGACAGAGGTAGGCGTGGAGGTTAGTGTAGGGATTTAAGTGAATATCTCTTTATCTTGCGAAGATATTGTTATCTTCTAGTAGTTACCGAATCGAAGTTATGAATATCTTAGAATAGTCAGCTCTAGGTACAGCCTGTTTAGTCATTCTATCCACTGATATGACTATGATAATGCTGTCATCTTATCGACTGATGGAAATACTACTGCATTGCGATTCTGTGACCATCTCACTGTGAAAACTCAGTCAAAGTGAGCTGTCATTCCAACTAATGATAGGGATTAACTCTATTGACAACTCACTTCATCTAACTTTTCACGATAAGATTTTTACAGAATCGATCGTCAGGCCCTGTAGGTCATCAGGTACAGTCATTAGAGTTGCGGTGGCGACCTTCGCGGTTGGGTCTTACGAAGAAAGAAAAGATATTGTCAGGTTTAGTTCGTGCGGCCAGAGAGTTTTGGAGAATTCACAGAATGTAAAGTTGCCTTTATATACACTAATGATCAACTACGTAACATTGAAATCCTTCAGTTTACAGCAGACAGTTTATTTGTTTAGCCGAATGAAAATAAAACTGTCAAACAAAGGACTGTTCAATAACACCCCAACCAAGCATCCAGATTAAATGCGGCGAAGACACTTCATCTTCGTAGTATATGCACTACCGCGAGTTTATTGCGCCAGTCGAAGAGCTGTCCAAATGTACGGGCCGTAAAGACGCTGTTCGTTTCCATACACATCGCACCTGCCGCATCTGCATCTTTATAAAAATATACTGCGACTTGGTACCGGCACACGCACGTTTTCTTAGAATAGAATAGAATAGAAAACGATAATTTGCATAGAATGAAGGAAAATTAAATTAAATTTTTGCATACCAAATGGTATAAGGAATATTTTTACTTGATATAATAATCCTTGTAGCTTCTACATGTTCCTCTATCGCTTAATTAAAGAGTAGAATAGAAAATTATAAGTTATAATTTTTTTATTGTTATTAGGTATCTATATTTGTATTTTTTTTTATTTCTTTAGTAACAAGCATTCATGACCTTTGGACAACCTTTTCTGTTCCTTTCTTCTTGTCTGTTTATATGTGTGTACATAAATGGGAAAATAATTAAATACAAATTATAATAATTTTTTAGTGAGAAGTATTTAAACAATACAATCGTCATCTGCCAGTCTATTCTGCAAAATCACACCATTAAAACGGAGGTGAAGTGAGCTTCAAGTGAGCTGTCATTCCACCTGTCGATCGATTCTGTAAAAATCCCACGGTGACAAGTTGAGTGAAGTGGGCTGTCAATAGTGTCAATTCCTTAGCATTAGTTGGAATGACCGCTCACTCCACGCTCACTTCACCTAAGTTTTCACGGTGAGATGGCTACAGAATCGCACTGCATATCTTATTGCTAGGGTTTGACACTATTGATAGATCACTTCAAGCTGACTTGACCTTAGTTTTCACGGTCAGAATTTAACAGAATACATCGGCTGAATAAATGATAATCTTGTTTTTAAAATGAAAGCCCAGCGTTCTAACTCATACGATATTCCATCAAATCCTCGTATGTTGAACCCTTCCCTTTTTATTCCGGCAACTTCCCCTTGCGTCTTTTTCAGGAATTTTCTTCGTTCACTAAACTAATAATAATACAAAGAGGAAGAAATCGTGCCTTATTGTATTCGGAAACGTATAGTGAGTACGAATGATTCATAATATATTTGTATATTAATTATTTCTATGTCGCTTGCCACGGTTGGTCAGTGGATGAGTGACTGTGACTAGTGACTTTACATACCGAGACTCCTCCGTGCCTCAGAAAGCACGTTAAGCCGTTGGTCCCGGCTTTCATTCGTAGATCTGTGACAGTCGTTACGGGTCGTCAGAAATCCGAAAGTCTAACCACCAGTCTTACCAAGGGGTATCGTATTACCCATTAACTGGGTTGTGGAGGTCAGATGCCTCAGTCGCTCCATGTAAAATACTGGTATTCAGCTGAATCCGGTTAGACTGGAAGCCGACTCCAACATAGTTGGGAAAAGGCTAGGCACATGATGATTGCAATATGGCTAGATTTTGTGATTGCTTTTATGATTTCGAAGAAACATGCTTAATGCAAGCGTAAACTGCTTCACTTTGTTCCCTTATCTTCATTGATTTTCTGTAGCATTAATTAATTTAGAAGTAGGTACAGACAGCACGTCAAGTTACTACAATTATTTCATAGATTTTCAACTTTATCCCTAAAATATTAAGGTTCATGGTTGTTTAAGAAAATATGACAGTTTCGGGTAGCTTGACCTTGACCTTGATTTAATTAAAAACCTGCATCGTATTGATCCATCAGATAAGTGAACAAAGGTGTAATTACATCATACTCTAACCACGGTAATATTATCTATACAGTATTTTATCTTCATATAAGCGATCGACGCGCGAGCTATACCTACCTACGCGTTTCGATCTCAATAGTAATATTACTACGGTAATATTACTGTAGCCTACCAAGCGAATGCCGAGATCCGAGCGCGTAGGTATAGCTCGCGCGTCGTCCGTTTATATGAAGATAAAATACTGTATAGATAATATTACCGTGCTCTAACAGTAGAAATGGTACAGCATTTTGTCAATTCAACAACATTCATTGTGTCATTTACGTCAAACCTTATTTCGATAAGCAATATGTTCAAAATGATACAGATTGTGATTGAAAGCCTGTTTCTTACGTAATTATAGTGCTGTTTTGACTACACTTGAATCGTATTTGATTAAGTAATATGATTCAGATTCAGATGAATTTCATCTAAAAGAAAACTTGGATATGAGTAACGAATTAATCTCATTCGTGAAAGCTATGGATACGGTATTCCTTCAGTGCACAGTGTAAAAGGTAAAATCTCTCATGTACACAGATAATTTAGATATCTTAAACCTAGCTTCTTAAACTAGTCTTTGACACACTCCTTATCTTTTCAAGAGCAGCAATTAGGTTAGTAAGACGGTGAAACTGCAAATTAATAACTTATAACTGCACCCACCTTAGCCGACACAACTATAATTAATGTGAAACATTAAAAAAAACTTGTGATTTTAATAAAAATTAATGCACACACATCAATTTTCGTATCTGAACACGATCGCTACGAGAACATGGCGGCCAACAACATTGATACTATCATACGAACAATAACTAATATGAGCGTATCTGCGCGCACGCATCGTAGACGCATGCACAATGAAATATTACGGCAATGAAAGCACGCACACTTTTAAGAAACTTCCTACTTTCTTAGAATTTGTCCAAAAAAGTCGAACGACTTATTGCTCTACAACCAAAATGCCCTGGCACGCTTAACATTGCCCCAACTAAATATAAAATTACCAGACATTCTTGAACACATCAAAATGTACTGCTGAACATGCTCAAACATCTACGTCATAGGGTCAAATTCAACGATCGCTAACAATTCGTCGGCACTTAAAAGTTACCCAATTACCTATGCATCATTTGTACCCATCATCAACAATTACTCTCAAAAGTGAAACACCAGCTAAACTTATTATAGTTACCTGCTTCTCACAAAACAATGCAAAAACGGACGGATGAGAGTTTCACTAATGTCATCCTTGAACCGATGAAACGGATGCAAGTCATTAGCGGCTCAGGGCAAGGCAATTCAATCAACACAACGGAAGTAAAAACAGGACTTGATACATCAAATGTTACAAACTTAAGTCAAATTCGCACTGGGAACACACAAAATTCGCACTGATTCTGTAACGTACGATATAAAATACACGTTTACCCATAACACAGAACATGATACACCAATATAACCAACCTGACTCGGTGCGTAATTTAAATAATGTGCACGGCAGGCGATCACCACGCTCTGAGGACCCAATGTTATTGCAAACCAACTTACTTAAAACACAAAAAAGGGTTATTTTCTCAAATTGTGAAGCATACGGCGGGCCATCGCTGGGCCGAAATAATGATTAATGATGGCAAATAAGCGGGTGAGCGCGACGCCACAAAAAGCGGTGGCGAGGTGCACTGAACTGCCCCGGGAGACTGTTGATACATTGTAACCATTTAAAATCTGACAATAAAGAAGAAATATGTTGGGAAGGACGTGTGGCTCTTGTAGTACTGGTGTTAAATGTTGGACAGATTTGATGACAATTAGTTAAGGACACTGATGGAAAGAAGGAACAAAATAGAATTTATAGTCAGCAATGGATGTGTGGGTGCGATTCAGTTATTAGGTAGGTAGACGTCACACATACACACTGTATCCTGTGATAATGAGAATGAAAGTGCAAGAAGACGTCAGAAAATTTGATGGTATGAAACCAGGAGGGCAATCCTCATAAATTTAAGAACGTTTACAGTTTTATTTCAGCCTCAATCCACCGAAAATACATCGAATATATCTAAATTTTTGACCAGGTTTAGACTTTTGTTTGTCGCCAAGATTAGACTGCGACTAGATTTTCAACGTTTTATTATCTATGAGAATTTAGCCTTCTGAATTTAAACATGGAATTGATATAGTAAAAGCTGAACTATTTCTAAAACAACAAATTATCATCCGAACTATTTAATTATTGTTCTAATTTCAAATTCACCAAAATAACCGCTCACGCACCACAAAAACGCGCGAAATAATTTCTCCCTATAATTAAGTTTTGGCTTGGCGGGTATTAATCGATCGCAGTAATTAATTCGAGAGGTAGGCGCTAGGTACGTCAGTGGCACGCCACGACAGGTGGCAGCAAATGTACAGGAAACCCGGACTAATTAGACGGAGAAACAACGGATCTGAGAATTTAATAAATGTACCGTTATTTCAGGTTTAGTTTTAGAGATACATATATATACGTTTGAATTTATAGATTTAAGCTTAGAAAATAAATTTCGTTGGATGATTGATATGATTTAGTATTTAATTGACTACAACCGATTTTACTTTTCTAACTAGCGCAAGATGTCTTCTTCTTCCAAAGATTGATCGCTGACCCCAAATACATTGGATTTAATCTTGAACTCTTGACTTTGTATCATGAGTTTGTCTTTGAAATTGTATATTTGTGTATGAGACGTTCTTTAGTGTTTACTTTACTTATCGTATTTATCAACTTTGTGTCCTCATTCCTTAAGTATACTTAAGTCGTCATCATCTGCCGAACCTTTTTCCCAACTCTGTTGGGGTCGGCATCTAATCTAACCAGATTCAGCTGAATACCAGTATTTTACATGGAGCGACTGCCTCTGATAATCTGACCTCCACAACCAAGTTACTGGGCAATACGATGCCTCCTGGTAAGACTGGTTGTCATACTTTCGGGCTTCTGACTACCCTTAACGACAACGGCTTAACGTGCTTTCCGAGGCACGGAGAAGTCTCGGATGTAAAGATGGTCACCCATCTGCACATCAACCACGGCAAGCGTAGCTTAACTGTATCGATCGCCCTGTGCGGTTAACAACCGCGTTATTTACCCTTGAGCTCTTCCTGAAGTAATAATAATAACAGATAGTGCACACTTGCGCATAACACCTATAACCAATCCTAGTGAAGTGCTGAGCTGACACAATTTAGATAGCTATCGACACACCAAAAAGAAAATGCTAAAATAAACCCATAAAATTGAATAAAACCAGAGCGAACACAGTATCTGAAATTGATGTCAACGAAACCGTTCACCTTGACTCAGTGCAAGCCAGACGTAACCCGTTGACTGCAGCCTCGTCAACGCTTGACAGACGGTCGCCTCGACCGAGAGCATCTGACACTAATGACAGCCAACCCTCCCGTGCACATGTCACGTAATATGAGGCTAAATTATACCTTATCACTTGACGGGTTGGATGCCTTCTATTTTTGTTTTTGCATCAGTGGGTAAACCGTTGTCTATGAGTGTGAAATTGCCTATCGATTTGGTGGGAACTACAACAAATAGGTATTCCCAGAATTTAGATTTCTAATCAGCACTTGTAAGAGGAGTGAGTAACAATAGTGTTGGAATCGTTTCTTAGAACCAACAATACATTTTGAACTTTGTAGATTCGCCGAAAACCAGGTACTGGGATGAATGTGGAAAAGGTCTTCCAAAATATAATACCTTTTCTATTTACAGGAAAGATGAAGCAATGGAAACCTTTCTTTGATTTTTTTTGCGAATAGATACTTTGTTAAGCCTATTAGAGAAATATGTTGTATTGTTTTATAACTTTATTGAATACTAGCTGCACCCCGCGATTACACCTGCATAAGTTTCGATACCGTGGGAATATCCTGATAAAGAATTTTTTTTAATTTTATAAACTAGTGCTTGATTGCGATTCCGGCTGATGGTAAGCAGTGATGTAATCGTTGATGGTAAAGCGCACTAGTATATTATGAGACTATTCATTCTAGCCTTAAAGATACTTAAATTGTAATCAGACGGGAAGACCGCCGCAGGCAAATTTTTCCAATCCTTCGATGTACGCGGTATAAAAGACGAGGCAAAACGCTTCGTCCGGATCGTAGCGGTGTCCACAACGTAAGGGACTATCATATTAGTCCAGGTTATAAACCATATGTAACATACACAATCATATGAACTTACATCCAAACTTTTTTTTATTTAACGTTATAAACTAGTGCTTGACTGCGATCCCGCCTGATGGTAAGCAGTGATGCAATCGTTGATGGTAAAGAACATTTGACCTTCGTACTGCGGTGACATGTTTGTTATGATTTTGATTTAAGGAACTTAACCGAAACTTTGATATCAATTCTTAAAGTATTTCTATTTTATTTTGAGTTCAAACCCTTCCAATATCGTTTGATGTCACCCAAAGAAGCCGTACTCTTAAATTGATATATATATATACCGTTCCCGTAACACGTTGTATTCCTACTTACCAAGGAAAAAACGCTGCTCGGCTGGACAGCGTTCGGGAAGCTACGCTATATCTTCTCGTTGTCCAAGATACCACATTGTCTCAAGACTAACGTCTTTAACAAGTGTGTGTTACCAGTGATGACATACGGGACTGAAACGTGTTCGCTCACAATGGGCCTCATGCGAAGCTCAAAGTCACACAAAGGGCAATCGAATCAGAAATGAGGAGATCCGCAGAAGAACCAAAGTCACCGACATAGCTCTTAGAGTCGCTAAACTTAAGTGGCAGTGGGAGGGGCACATTGCTCGTAGACCCGATGGCCGGTGGGGCAGTAAGGTTCTGGAGTGGCAACCACGTACCGGAAGATGCAGCGTAGGGAGGCCCCCAACAAGGTGGACCGACGACCTGGTGAAAGTCGCGGGAAGCCGATGGATGCGGGCAGCGCAAGACCGGTCGTTGTGGGAAGCCTTGGGGGAGGCCTTTGTCCAGCAGTGGACCTCTATAGGCTGAGAAGAAGATGAAGAAGGAAAAATGTGACTGTAAGCATATACATAACTTAAACTACTACTTATTATCTCTATTAATAAAGTTCAGCTAAGTTAAAATAAAATAATATAATTTAGGAATAGTTTAGGGATTTTTTTCCTCATCATAATCTTCTGCCTAGCCTTTCCCCAATTGTGTTGGGGTCGGCTTCCAGTCCAACTAGATGCAGCTGAATACTAGTATTTTACATGGAGCGACTGCCTATCTGACCTCCACAGCCCAGTTACTGGGTAATACGATACCCTGGTAAGACTGGTTGTCAGACTTCCGTAATTTTTTCCTCATAATGCTTCTTATTGTTGTTCCCAAATCAACGCCAGCTATTACTTCACTACAATCTCACATTACATTTATAATTACAGCATATTAAAGCTTGATACACTCTAATAAAC
>VKGM01013989.1:0-11909 GCA_007844875.1 Busseola fusca | reverse complement strand
GCCCCAGGGACCCCGGTTACTCTTTGATACGCTCCACGGCCCTGGGGCAGGCATCGGTTCTTACGGACCCCACGCTATGCTGACTGCATCTCTTTGAGGCGCGCGCGGAACACGACGCGCCGTCGACCCGGGCCTGGTCCTTACCGGGCGGCGAGCTACCCATCGCTCGCCGCCCGCAGGCCCACCCCATCATGCCTTATACAGATCACTACGAAACAATACTTTAAACTTAAAGGAGATGTCTTGATGAAGCTAGTTTGTAACCAAATGAAAGGAGGAACGTTAGAAGAATGAAAATGAATCTTAGAAGAAAACAATATTTGAGGGTCAAGGATACAGTCGGAAGAAAAATGGTTCTCGAAAGCGTCAATTGCACGATTAAATATTTTTTCTTTTGTTTGTTGAGATAAATTTTCTCATATTGTACTAATGGAACTACGCAAATACTCGTATATATATTATCACCAACTCTCTCTTTCCTATCTGATGTTACTGTGAGACTGTATTATCTCACTTGACTGTTGGGCAATGGCCTCATGAATTTCATCCCTTTCGATCCAGGGCTAAAGTAGACCACTGGTCGGTTGTTTTCTCCAGCTCGTCCTGTTATCTTCTACAGGGTCTGCCGCGACGTCTTCTAGCTGTGTCTGTTAGCTCCACTTATTTTGGCCCACAGTTCATTGAGCATACGATAGCCGTGGCCAGCCCAGTCTCACTTCAGCTTAGTGGCTTTTTGAGAAACGTCAGCAATATGTGTTCATTGTTATGTGAGCAGTATTATTTTAGTGGTCAAAGACTTGTCCAAAAATGTTACAAGCTAACATTCTAATGATTGACAACGGAAACCTATTATCGCTTATTTGATAAGTTTTTGTTCTGACTAAGGTTTTTGTTTATAAAGCATTCACAGGATAGCCTTTTTTTTTTGGTGGGATATGACCTATAAAAATATCTCTAAAATGAACTCGCTGCCGCTCTGGGCGGAGCGGAAGGGCGTGTCAGACTTTTACTGACTAAAACCCACCCGTGTTCCTTTGTTTGCCTGTGCGCCAGGGGCCACGGTATTTCTTTCGAACAACCCGCTGCCCTGGCAGGTCCACAGGATAGCCTGGTTAAGCAATCGTCAACATCTTCAATTAACTTACGAGACCCTTCAGAAAAAAGAAGGTCCCATCAAACTGACAAACAATCCATCCACAATTGCTAGAAGGTTCCTCGTAAGACGTCGCTTAGCAATCACTTATGAACCGAACGAGTGTTTTATGTATATTTTATGTCTACTATAAAATGTTATCAGCTGCAATTACTTGGCCTGATTACTATTTAATAATTACTCTAAGTTTATTGGCGACCTGACTTGAATGACAATCGTGTTAAGTTGATTGAGAGAGCTATTTTGTTAAAAAAGAAAGAAAAGAAATATATTTTATTTGGGACACATAGGAAAAACAAATTGGTAATAAAAGAAGCATATAAAACTAAAAAGTTATCTACATAAACAGCAAAACAAAATGGGTTATATTAAGTGCAAACGAAAGCACGAGGCAATATTCATTGGATGTATTTTTCCACATTATTTCTTTTCTGGAATTTTGACATAGCCTACACACACGAGCGCGGTTTTCACGCGGCGATTTTTTTGACAAAACTTGACGTAACTTGGCGTTCTTTCAAAGGTCCGACGGTACTTCACACCGGAACAGCTTCTAATGTTATACAAAGCGCAGGTCCGATCGTGTGTGTAGTACTGCAGCCACATATGGGCTGGTGCTGCTAAATGCCACCTGGATGCTTTGAACTCAGTGGAGTGCGAAGAGGCTAATTGGTGATCCAGATCTGTTGAAGACCAATCTTCAAAGCCTGGAGCACAGGCGTCGGGTTGCCAGCCTTTCGGTATTTTGGTGAGTGTGCGCAGGAATTACATGACTTAATTCCGCCATCATCGAACGGTGGTACGACGGGTCGTTCGATGATGGAACCATCATCGGACGACCCGTCGTACGGCGAGCATCCACCCTTACGCTGTTGGCACCACTACAACCCGGACGAAGCGTTTTGCCTCGTCTTTTATATCGCGTACATCGAGGGACTGGAACAATTTGCCTGCGGCGGTCTTCCCGTCTGATTACAATTTAAGTGTCTTCAAGGCTAGAGTGAATAGGCTCATAATAAACGAGTGCGCTTTACCATCAACGATTGCATCACTGCTTACCAGCAGACAGGATCCCGGTCATGCACTAGTTTATAACATTATAAAAAAAAAAATCAGCGTAAAGCGCCAAAGACAAAGGGATTCTAGAATACAAAGGACTCCAACGTCCTTGAGGAAGGTGACGTAAAATACGGCACAAAATACATTTTAAGATTTTAATACAACAGAATCTCCATCTACAGTACCAAATGATTCATATATATTCCAATTTGAATGCGTATACCATCATCATGGATATAAATAGTCCACAAAAATGTAACGCAGTCCATAGTCAAAAGATGACGCTTTTTATTGTTATTTATGAAACCGGTTTAACGAGTGGCTTTCATTGGCGATAAACGATTTAAATGGCATGCGTGTAGGTATAACACATTCATGAAGTCAATTACATGTTACATGGGAAACTTTCAAAGAGATTGAACATTTCTTTTTGTAATCAGTATCACTGATAGACTAAATTAATTTGATCGGTTTCCGCCCTTTTTCCTGAAAACGCATTATGTATTCGCAAAGCGATGCAATGGCAGTGATATAAACAGATTTCTACAATAGTTATGTGTCATGTATTATGAAAGTTTGTATTTATTATTCCATAGACGCTAACTTATAGGACTTGCAGTCGCATTATCCTTATAATTTATTTTTGCGGGCCGACTAAATACAATCTGCGGAATGGAAATATAAATATCAAAAAGATCGTCGAAAGAAAATTCCATTTAAAACTTTTCTATGAGCATTCCATGATACAACGGAATCATGACTTCGATTCGTGATCATTAATAAAACCTCGCTCCCACGTAATAATGCACTTATTTTAAAAGATCTCATGGAAAAGTTGAAGCCTCTTTCTGTAGCTTGTTTTGTTGTTCTGTGTATGTTGAAGTACTTACGTAATTGTACCTACCTTTATAGTATATCAACTGATATCCTTCACAGCATGACCATTATTAAAGTCGTAAAAGTAAAAAATATAAGTGCGTCTAATATGAGCTTGCTAACTAGCGTTAACAGGCATTGACCACGCCCATTGGACCATCATTTAACAAATTAATAATTTTCTCCACGCTAGGCGGTACCTGCGGATTCCTGCAAATCGGGTCTAAACAAAAAGTGCATAGCTCACGATGTTCAGATACGCGTCGTATCCCAATTTTTTTCATCGACATAAATATTGTTTTTTCATATATGTGTAACGGCTTTGTGCCGACACGTCGATGTTCCGTTCTGGGAAGTAGAGTTGTCGCGGCGCCCGCGCGGCGTGTTTCGGCTAATAAATAAAAGGCTGCTTGGGAAATATTATGTTACGTCTACGTCTTGGGGTGTTTTTTGGACGGGCTGCGCAGGCGGCGGTAGCGGCGCGGTGGTCGGCCGCCTTTGCCCACTCGAGCTCGTAATGGGGTGGATTTCACTATCTACGTGGAACTGATTATGTGCTCCTTAATCTCATTGAATCACCCGAAAACATAATGAACAGATTTTATTTTTGCGACTCTGGTCCTCCTATCCGATCGTAGTCTAAACTAGGAATGTTTGTGTCGTTAACAGTACTTAATATAGGTATATAAAACACGTAGGTCCTTTTCTTATCTTTATATTCATGCTATCTCTGTCTGATGTATAAATTACGCTATAATAGCTTCGGTAACCGCAGCACGGTTACCGAAGCAATTATAGCATAATAGACTTTAATATTTAGTTAAACCTCTTTGGTAATGCAAGCTCTTTTCGCTTGAAGAAAGCTACCTGCCAGCAGTGAGGTATATGTTTTTAACATATACCTCACTGCTTGCCAGTCTGGTATCCGATCTGGCTTCGCCTCCAACCAACAAGGTACTGGATTTAGCGGAACATAATCGTATATATAATATGTATGTAAATGGTGAATCTTTTTACAGTTATTTAAAAAGTAACCTAATACAAGCCATTATCCATTCATTCCTTGTCTGTCTGTCTTATCAAAGTCTTACTTACCGCAGTCCTTTGTAGGTTCTGCTGTCCTCTCCCCGCATTGTTTAGCCTCGTATTTGAGGCACAGAAATCTTGAAAATAAGGGTCGTTATAATAAAATAACAAATCCTACTTCGTAACAAACAAAGCCTTCCCTTACGTTAGACCTCCCTGCGCGAGCGACACATATTTTATCATTATCGTGTTCAATAATATTTCACAACAAAAGTTTAAACCAGCCTCGGAGACATGAGAAAGTTATCGAATGTCATTTAAATTATTAATAAATGATCGACGTTTTCTAACTGATTTCGCCTTCAAAACCCTTTTTTGTTTTGTTGAGGGCTAGTCGGAACAGCATTCCAGTTGTTGGGTCAAGTGCGCGACGGTGTGCGTCTGCGCGTATTATTATGTTTAATCCTTAACTGAAATCGTGTGCATAATTTATACCGTAGTGATCAGCGGTTATTGGACAATTGTCCTGCGCACCGGATGCCACTTAGTACCCCACATGATTGATTAAAAAGCCGCAAGTTATTCATCCCACTATAAATAAAGTTGTTAATGGAAGGCGGCTCGTAATTGGACCTTAAAATTCCTTTATATAAACGCACACTAGCCCGTTTTGACAACATAATCCTTCTTATACGATTATTTGTGGATCTATGGTTGTTCATGTTTGCTGTTACGCGTTCATAATATTTTCCAGGCAAACCAACTCTCCCACATTCCTTTTTTTTATGACATTATAATTTCATGAAAAAACTATTTAAATGCGTAGAATTAATTTTAACATTCACGTCTAAAGACACTTGACGCTTAACCAGCAGTTAAATGCCGAGTGTATCATTCCGGTCAATTTTGGAGAAACAATGATTTTGCTGAATCATATGGTATGATTGCTTTTGTGCACATGAGAAAAGGTACACAGGTAAATATGAGAGAATATTCCAGAATAAAAATCAAATAAGCATCAGATAGTACAGCCGAGCAGGCTTTCACACATGCCGCCGCGATAAGAATTATGTAAGTATGTGTGCGTGCGCGCAGTGTTGAACGAACGGCTTACTCTCGCACACTAGCACGGTTCTCGGAAGATGTTCCATTCATAATTTTAACAACCGCTCATTATGCTCTGCCTGCGAGCGAGACGGGAAGTATTGGCTCTGAGCTATTTCAAAAAAAAACATGTGACATTATTATGTACATTTGTATTGATACATAGTCACTTTATTATATTGATTTTCTTTCCAAACCTAAGGTTAATAGTCGCTTGTGTAAAATCACTCCTTATCTTTCGCGTTTTTGCCCATTGTCCGTTAAATACCAAAGCACGCTTATGCAGAAGATACAGTTTTCGCTTGGACAAAACGATAAGAATTCGTTTTATGAATTTCGAGGCATTCAAATCCTCTGAGCGACTTTGAAACCGGTATACTAAGGCTCAAATATTATCCACTGCATGCCAACACATACTTACATCAAGAAAATATTCTGATAGTCATTCATGATAGCAATTTTTGTTAATAGCCCAATGTTTTATAGGTATCACCTGTCTATGTTTTAAAAGACAAGTTTGATCTTAGCTTTAGGTAGAATGAATAAGAAGGCTCGTATGTCTCTGTCAGCTTCTTAGATTGATGTGCCCTCCTGCTTTTGCAGCTATCCTATGTACACGCAAAACACAGATGAATGACAAATCTCGAAGGTCACTCGGTCACTTAAACACAACTGATTATTCGAATTTGGTGTGTAGAGCAATTTTCTATCTCGGTTTCGGAATTTTACCTCCCAATGTTCACAGCTGCAATCTCGTCTCGTTAAGTTCTCAATAAATGTTCCTAAACGTTTCATCCCGCTAATCTTCACGCACCTTTGTAGTAACGGTGTAACTAGGAGTATCTTCGAGCTATATAAGAACTGTTCCGGTACCGCTCTAATTATCGCACACACCAGATGTTGGATACATAAAATTAAGAGTTCTCTGTAATTCTATGACTAATTATATTATTACATGACGAGTTTTTTACTTTGTAACAAGCTGGCTACTTCTGTAATTGAGTATTTTTGTAAGACTTTTTTTGAAGTCTGTGTTATCGTAGCTCCCGACTACTTGAAAAAAAAAATTCGGTTTTTTTTTCCTTAAGCAATCGAAAACTCACTATATACCTAATTTAGGTCATATAGGTTGAAAGTCCAGAAATAGTTCTTCTCTTCCTTGCTTGCAAAGGATGAAAAGAAAATAATTTGACAAGCAAAAAAATTGCTGTGAATTGTTTTGTCATAAACTGTTAATATACGCCATGAGTCGATTAGGCAGGTAGTATTCTGTTCGTCCATCAGCATCTGGATTGCTACGCTAGGACAGTGGCTACATGCTGTCTTGCAGTTTCAGCTCTAAAGCAGTTGTCAATTGAATACCAAAAGCTTCCAAACCGCATTCTTACTGCATTTCTAAGTTGGAATGCAGTCAGTCTGTGAATCCTCACGAGTACACAGACTGATCATCTATCCAGCACCCTAATTGCGTAACAAACTATTAATCGGAATCTGCATCATTTTGAAGCAAATTTCTAAACCATTGCTTTATAAGTTCGAAGAATTTGTTTGTACAACACGTAAATAACGCAATGAATGCAGATTGCGGTCCAAACGATACCAACTAGTCTTAATCATTTGCCGAAAATGTGTTACGCAATTAGGCTGCGGATTGATCGTATACTCGTTTGTTTCAGTAGACCTTCCCTGCAATCCAACTGGCACAGTTTGACGTCTTGTGCGGTATTTCAAAGACACAAGGAGTTGTTATCAGTGTTTTTTTTTTTTACAACGACGATGAATTATAACAAAATAAATAAAATTATTTCAATTAAATATGTCATATGTGATAGTGAGGTTGCTTTTAAACATAAGGGAGATAGCTGAGCGCCATTTTTCGATAACATACGAACAAAGTGCATTCGTTAATTAAATCTCGACAATTTCAATTTACTCATCTGGACTTGTTGTTGAAGATATGTATAATATATTGCGATAATCCAAACAAATATAAAGAGAAAAGATTTCATTTTTTATGTTTGTTTGTTACGCTTTCACGCTCAAACGGCTGAACGGATTTGGATGAAATTTGGCACATAGGTAGATCATGACCTGGATTAGGTCCAAACATACTTTTTTCTCGATATTCCCACGGGATCGATGCTTGAGCGGGTGAAACCTCAGGACGCAGCTAGTTTTATATAAAACGCGTATCCACGACTCTTAAAATATTTATTATAGCGACGTACAGCAATTATGTCATTACAAAGCACATCGTGTGTGGCCTCCACTGATATACGGAGCGTTGGTTCCGCGCATTCATTATTGTTTTGCTGCACACAAGACGAAAAGGCCAGTTTATTGATGAGAGTAATGGAGACCGATAATAAATAAATAAAGGTAAACATTCAGGCCCGCATAATATGTACTCAGCATTGTTTCACTTTTTTGGATGCTCTCTTTATAAAGCTAGAGAAAGATTAAAAGGCATCTATTCTTCCATTACGCGGTAGACTTTGTAAGATCTTCATATTTATGTTCTGTAATTCAAACGGTGGGCTTAGTTTGTACTGAGAAAAACAAATCAAAACTTTTAATATTTTTATAATTGACGGTTCACTACGTGTTATTACTGTAAAAATGTGATTGAGATAGTTACTTATGATTACATTCCAATGTATGAGATCCGCCGCAGTATAGAATCCTGATGAATATTCAGGACGTGTGCACCATCAGGTTCATAGAATGTCTGAGAAACTGCCCATTAAAATTATGACAGGCCATCTACATTCCTGAACAACAAAGCCGACCTACGATTAAAATAACACCTCCTTCGTAGAACATATCCATTTTACTTCACAAGGGTCCGTAACGTTTCCGCTGGGATCGTATGATACCTTTTTTCCGAACACGGTTGAAAAAACTTGGCGTCCCATTAACAATAAGATCAAAACTAGCCGGCCGCGCCACAATGGCCGGCGAGCGCCAGCCTCCGGCCGCTCGAAGACGCTTCCAGGAATTGCGCCCTTTAAAAAAAGATCCAACTCATGTTGGGCGTGTGATAGTTGGCAAACTCGCATTCCTGGCCTGCTGCATGCACCCTCGGCTCGCCCAGGGCGCCGCCTCGACGCCGCTCTCGCCCCATACTACCCTCCACCGCGACTCTTCAAACGGAACGCTCTATTACTCGAAAAATGTCCTATATAATAATAATAATAAATTCTTTATTAAGAGTAACAACGAGACTCATAGTGTTAGTAACAATAAAATAAACTTACAACTATGTTAGTGACACAATTACAAAAACAATATTACATAAAAACATTCAACAAAACAATCACTGCTTACGCATTACGCAATCCAGCGGAGATACTGAAAAAACACAGCAGTCCAGCCTGCTCGCAATAAGTCCCAGGATGCTGTTGGAAACTAGATCTTACTGTATATAGCTGTTCTTAGGATGTCCACCCTAGCTGAAGGCTTTTCTTGTTTACTGATATAAGCAGATGCAGCACAGAACATCGAATTTCTTCTGTCTATGGATATAAGATACCAAATCTTACAGCATTCCCAAGCATTAGATATACTAAAACTAAGACTGACCTCTATAATTGTAAAACAGAAAATACAAAAAGTATCATTTGCTGGCAATAAATACATCCTAAAAATGTCTTATCGATTCGACAAAAGTGCAAAGATCGTATTGACGTCGCCGTTGTGCGGCACGGGTAATCTTATTGTCATATGGAGTGCAAAAAATTGTGGACAATCATACAAAAGTAATATGATGATTTGGGGCTACCATTAGTGAATGCCACCGCGAGTGCTCCCACGCTCAAATTGTCCGATGGGGTGGTTTCTTTACCTCAATAGCCCACAATTCATTGGGCGTAAAAGTAAATGCAACCAATTTACATCATGTAAGTGTCCATTTAGCACTACTTCAATATTTACGCCTTTTCAAGAGACATCTTTTGTAAAAAGACATTTTTTGGTGTTTACTTACGAGTACCACCACAGATTGATGTTTTGTCTGTCGAATGAATACAATTTGCATATTTAAGATAGAAAGAATTGATACATTTCTTTAGGTAAGAAGGCATACGGTTCTTATTCAAATGAGATAAATAATAATATGCGTTTGAAAATTAGAGCAGTATTACATGAAGTTCATGATATTATTAAGAAGAGATAATAACTATGTGCCTACCTACTTTCATATTTAGATCATTAGTTAATAAAGTGCTTTTCTGTGTAACTACTACTTATTGCGTATTGAACATACCAGGGATCAGTCAACTCGCACGTACATGTAACTTCGACAAATTCTATGAAAAATGATCTCCACAGGACCCCCTGCAGTGCTAGTGTTTATTTTTACGGACGGAATTGCACCAGAATTTATGGATAGGGATTATTAAATTTAACATATTCATCAACATCACGTAGGTACAGTTCTCTAAGAACAAAAAGAAACATGTCAGTTGGATGATAACTTCTGTTTCCCATAAAAGAGAAAGTGTCGGGATGAGTTTATAATGTATGTATTTAGGATATCTCAAATAGAGCACAAATGACGTTCAGCTCACAAAATTCCATGTGACTACGCAGACAGTTGTCGTACGTGGCCCATAAAATTTATAACACAAATATACATGTAATACTACGCGCCACTTGTCGGGAATGCTGTCTTCAACGTTTTATTTCGTTACGTATTTGTAGGTATACCTGCGCCTGCACACATCAACCACCAGGGTTCTCTTGCGGTTGTTTTCCTATTAGATTCTGAACATTTGTCTGATATTTTAATATGATTTCGTGTGTTGTATATTTATGACAGATTTCTACAATTCAGAACCCTAATCTAAAAATTGTGTAAATGAAAGACGAACCCAATTTATACTATGTTGGTAAAAATTTAATCGTTTGTTGATAATGAATGTAATTTATCACATACGAGGACACTTACGAAACTGTTCAAATGATAAAATGTTCGCCATAATGTGTTACGCGATGACACATCTCTGGCCCCGATGGTTACGTCATGCCATTGCCATATTAGCTCAATATCATAACATGATGCACGCACATAATGCATTTGAGTTCACTTGTTTATCGAAACACTGACCTATGGAGTGACGGCCCAGTGATAACTACATGGGAAAAGTAACACTGCGACCATGGGAACTAGGTGATGTGTAGCGCTCATACGTTGACAACTTATTTTGTCGATAATGATATGAATATCCGGCGTAATCAATGTTAATACATAATATTGAATGCAGACGATGGTTGCTTTCGAGGAGGCTCTGCCCCGCCATATATTTGTCAGTTTCACGTATCACTGTCAATACACCGCGATGTTCCCACGATACGGCAATCTGAATTGCGCATAGCCGTTTAGTTTATGCGGTCCTTCAAGGAAGGGGCCCCATTTGGTCGCTAACATATTCCGATGACTTCGCTTATCGATTATACGACTACAATGGAAATAGACCCAATGTTTCCGAAAACCGTAATTCTATATTGCCGAGTTAACTTTTTCTGTTCGCGTGGTACTTTCACCCCTATAAAATTAAACAGCTTTGTGTTACAGATATGTAACATAATAATCACGTCATTCCAGGCCCCATTCAGTTGATGGGGGTGCCTCATGCCGCCCGACGAGCCAATTGTAGCGAATTCACGACACGTGACCACTATTTGCTGGCATAAAAATATCACCACCGATCATTACATTGACCTTATTTATAACCCAATTAAGTCATTAAGTACTAACCCTAACAATGCGGGTCTCGCACGCTGACAAACGTTCGCCAATTATTAGCTGCTACACAAAATATTGACATTATTTAATATTAATAGAGTGAATTCAGTGTACTTAGATAAGACTCGAGAAGGCGGCGCGACGGTGTGTATCCGGCCACCGATGCATTGATAAACTCAATACGAAATATGTGCAAACACAATGTAAATTGTCATGTTATCAAAAAATCGAGTGTAGGAAAACAATAAATAACTTTGCAAACTCAATCCAGCTGGGACGAGTGTTTGATCTACAAATAAAAGACTGCGTTCTAAAACTCAAAACCGTGAAATCAAGTTAAATGAAGCGCCACCGAAACAAATCGTGCTGAATTCCCAATTCACAGATTATAAGAATAAGAGTGCCTCCCTGGAAGTACCTGTAACAATTGACCACCATCTTTGGTTCAGAAGAAAAGTAACGCTCGCGACAATAGGCTGGGGTATCTGGCGCCAGCAAGTCGTAGTGCCAACAAAAATATAACTGTCCGTAAGTCAGCTGATGAATTGTCAAAAGATGGTACCTGTCCATTGTCGTGCAGGTACCGTCCGCACTTTGTTATACGTTAAACAAACGAAAAATGAAAAGCACAGGAAGCGATACTAGCGAACAGAACAATAATCCTAAAGCAAAGCGTCGATACACGTCCTTCAATGTTTAGTATTAGCCAAAGGGTTTTGTTGTGTTTACAAATACGACCTTTTGTGATACATTCCCTGTGGTATATTGATTGAATATTGATAATAATAACCCATAAGATATTTTAATATAAAACCTAAATTTGAGTGTACCTGTTTAATCAAAGTCCTACAATCTATTAATAAAAAAATATGTAGTTTATTCGTAAAACAAGTTTAGACACAAACAAAATTCTTGATCGGATCCTCCTTTTAGGCGGACATTGCC
>VKGM01013988.1:0-11917 GCA_007844875.1 Busseola fusca | reverse complement strand
GCGGTCGCAGCTTCCTCACGCCGCTAGCAGCAGCCGCAGGAGACACCCTGGGCGTCGGGAGATGGCACCAAACTCCCGGCCACCGTGGGCGCGGGCCTGCGGACGGCAAGCAATGGGTAGCTCGCCGCCCGGTTAGGACCTGGCCTGGATCGACGGCGCGTATTGTTCCGCACGCGCCTCAGAGAGATGCAGTCAGCATAGCGTGGGGTCCCTCATAAGGACCGATGCCTGCCCCAGGGCCGTGGAGCGCATGAAAAAGAGTAACCGGGGTCCCTGGGGCGCATAGGCAGGTGAAGGAACAGGGGTGGGTTTTAGTCAGTAAAAGTCTGACACGCCCTTCCGCTCCGCCCAGAGCGGGAGAGGTCATTTGATGATTCCCCCCCCCCCAAAAAAAAAGAATGGGTAAATCTATAAAATACTAACCCGTGTCCAACCATCGTGTTGCATCGCACCGCCCGCTCGCACTGTTATCTCGTTTTCGCTTAGCGTGCTTTCCGACTTTTTTCTTTTTGTTAGCTTCAGACATCATCATCATCATCGGCTGACTGCTATAGGCTAGCAGTCTACTGCTGAACATAGGCTTCACCACTGCACATCATTCGACTCCATATACGGTAACTCTCATCCAGTTGCTGCCAGCCATCCTGCGAATCCACTTCGGCATGCTTATTCATCTGCCTAGCTTTTTCCCAACTATGTTGAGGTCGGCTTCCAGTCTAACCGAATTCAGCTGAATACCAGTATTTTACATGGAGCAATTGCCTTTCTGACTTGCACAACCCAGTTACTGGGCAATGCGATACCCCTTGGTAAGACTGGTTGTCAGACTTTCGAGCTTCTGACCCGTAACGACTGTCAAAGAATGTACGAATGATAGCCGGGACCAACGGCTTAACGTGCTTTCCGAGGCACGGAGGGGTCTCAGTATGTAAAGATGGTCACCCATCCACAGACCAACCGCGGCAAACGTAGTTTAACCTGATGGATCGACCTGTGCGGCTGTTATTATTTAGCTATGGCCCCCCAGCATGCTTATTCTGTGACCTATTTCGACAACTTTGGTTCTCTGATTTGGTTCGGATCCTCTTAGCGGATTAGATCTCTCAGAGATAGATAAATCGGCTTCGAACGGTGTAATTAATTACGGCCCCCAAGAATTGGGCTTCCAAATTCAAAAATACTGACTGCTAGTTTCAGAAAGTAGCGCGGTAAGCGACACACCATCAAATAAAAATTTAAAAAAGGTAAATACCTACATTATTTTTGTAGGATTTGCTGAACAGAATTGTTTTGTTTTCAAATTTTATTCAGTATTCAGAATTTAATTTTAGATAAACAAGGAAAACTAGCTTCAACTATTATTCGTTGCTAAAACCACAAGAGAAACAATTCTACGATAATGACGTAGCTTGCATGTTTTAAGTTAATACTAGTTTATGCTAATATAGCTGTGACGGCTGCCAGTCCTGACTGACTTATTAAATAAGTAGGTACCTATATTATGTTACGATGTATCGGAATATAAATCACGCATAATGAGATTATTATGACTAGAATAGAATTCAGCAGATATTATATACATACGTAATCACTGATTATGTATGTATGTGATTATTAATCAGCCTATAATGTTCCCACTGCTGGGACACAGGTCTCCTCTTGGTGAGAGGGAGTGGGCCGTAATCCAGCACGCGGGCCCAGTGCGGGTTGGTTGTTGTCACATGTTTTCGAAGTTTTTGGTTTTAGGACATGCCGGTTTCCTCACGATGTTTTCCTTCACCGTTTCTAGAGCAGTGGTGATGAAATAATTTACACAAAGTAAAGCGCCTGATGGGGTTCGAACCTACGACCTTGTAAGTCGCGGCTGTTACCACTGGGCCACCACTGCTCTCCTCAGCTAATATTCCGTACACCAAATTCATTTTGTGCATTATTTGAGTATGAATATGAGATAACTTGGGTATATTAAATTTCATGAAGTACCTATGTAGGTACAAATATTTCTTCGCTCCTGGTATTTCTGTCTTTACATACAGAAAACATTTAATTATGTGTGCTCCTACGACGCTTTGAATCGTTTCGGCGATTTAAAATTGTAGGTACGCACTTTCAAAATGAAGGTGTATGGTACGCTATAACCGTTTTCCTCAACGATAATGAGGGGAGATGTGGAAGGTGACTTAGAAAGTACACATCTACATAAAATACCTACTTATATTATAAGTCAAAAACATGTGACACAGTTTCAACACACTGTACTGGGAACGAAAACTCGATATAGCGTGGAAAAGCTGAATATAATTAAAATTAATAAACTCGACGGTAGTTCAAATAGGTATTTTAAGCGTGCGTCCCACCTGCTAATATGTTTCACGAACTAATATTCCTTTAAGCCGTGTCAAATTAACATAAGGGATGAATTTTCACTCAAATTTTACGCATACCGTGCACGTACTTGAAGGACGTGGAACAAGAGTGGTTGTGGAAGCTAATTTCAAACGAATTTAATTTGTTTCCTTACATTCATTAAATTCAATTTTACAAACATTGGGTACATAGTTGCAAGTTGTCGATTTGCTACTATGTACCTAACGGTAAAATACCAAATGTTAATAACTTGTTACTCAAATCAGAAAAATGTTGCTGAAATTATATTACCGCAACAAGTGCATTTTGTTATACTAAGTAAACAATTTGTAAGTATTAACATGCACGCAATATTTCATTAGGCATACTTTCAGTCGGCGCGGCGTGCAGCTGCGCCTAACATGATAGAACTACATACGGGCCACGCGTAAAATCAAATGTATAATGCTAAGATACGTGTAAAATTAAGTGTTAAAAATGAGTGTAGAAATGCTGATTAGATCCAGGTATTTAGTGGCTGTGGTGCACGATTGAGTGGTCACATCTCCTCATAGAGCACGGCCGACACGCATCTGACACGCCGTCATATCACAATGCCATGCCTCGTTTGTTCCATTGTGGTACCCGTTGAATTCATGTCATATGCCTAATTATATTACACTAATTTTAAGTGTGCTCAATCGATAGTCTCGCCTTTAACCGGATTGGAACAAACATCTTTATAAGGCGGTATACGACATTTTTTTTAGTACACATTCGTAGATCCAAGTTATTCGTCGAATATCTTTGTGTATTGTTTCGTGCGGGTGCGACCTTGTCTGGACAATGATGGATCTCGGTGCTTGCTGTGCTTCATTATATAACTAAGAATTGACATTTAAAGAGGCCTTACGCCTTTGTTACAACGAGACTACTAGTATTACACATGGGAATCACCAATCAAACTTTGACGTTTTTAAGATCGTCGAAGTGGGAGCAATCAGTCTTTCTTCATTTTAGAACGCTTAATATATTGTGGATCGTCAATCATGCAGACTGGCTCCTGATGTTGGCTTTTTCTCTTTTTTATTTCAATACTGGGAATAAATTAACATTCTGCATATTTGTTACATTGTAGGATAACATTTGCAATGTAGAAGTTATCGCTTCAGTATTGTTTGATTTTATTTCTGGCAAAGTTGGTTAGGGACATGGATATTTATGCTATGTTCTGTTTATTTCAGCTTGATTGTGTATACTATATATAATATAATAACTTTAGTATCGGGTCGCTGACTTGGCTTAGCGAGTAATACATAGGTACTTTTGTCTACAAAAGGGATTTCGCCATAGTTCGTGACGTTCTTATGAAGATAAAGCCTCATTTGTATAGGACTCGGCAAAGGTACGTTGCCTTTTATTCACTTTGTTCTGGATATCCTTTTAGATCCAGGATTATATGAGAGACATTGTTTTTGTATAATATTATGTGTACAAGACCGATTAGGTAAAAATTAATTTTAGGTACTTATTCATAATTCTTTATTATATTTTGAAAAAAAAAATCGATAATAATAGAATAAAAATTTTAAGGAAAATTACTGGCAAACCTGAATGTTTAATAAAGACCAACGCAACCAATATATCAGGATCATCAACGTCGTGACATAACAATAAAGAATTGAACGTAAAAATTAATTATTCGCTATCGGCACGCTATTCTAATAATCATAAATAACTACTGCAATCGGATCAAACGCGGTGGGTCCGTTTTGCTGACGAACAATGTGCGAAACATTAAAAATATCAACAAAGGAACTTTTGACTTTCATAGTACATGCACCGAGACAAATTAATGAGATGAATGAGAAACACCGGTTTATCCGACTGTCGACCCTAATTTATTAACAGTAAGGTACACAATTTTTGCCATAGAAAGCAAAGAGTACGTGGTTTATAGCTGTCGCTCGCGCCAGCTGGCGTACCGTGGAAAATCGATTTTCACGTGAGACCGACGGATGTCGCATCTGCGCGCGACTGTACGGCCGCCGCTTGTCTGCACCCAAAATACGCGGCGATCTGTGAAGGGAAATCATGTGAGAGCGACATTAAAAGCACACAGATATTTACGTACACACAATGAAGTAATTGGCTTTAATCGATACACGCAGGGTGCTTGCAACTCCGGTTAGAGGTAAAATCGTTAAGCCGTATTGCGTGCCTACAATTAGTCGCGGCGGGTCAAAGAACTTGCGACTTTAAAAAGTTAACCTGTGTACAAAATATCAATTATTTTTACATCTGTAGGTGTCTATTGTACCTAAAAATGTCAATTAAAATAGTTCAGTTTACAGTCGTATTTTCGGTCGTGGGAAATAAGGAAGCCGTTCCGTTTGATCACTCAAACGTCAAATTATTGACGGGCGAACTAATAACAAAAAGCAAACAAGTAATTATCCAAAACGAGCGCGGGACCACACAGGGACAGAAACATGGGCGAAATTCACGAAAGCTATCACCGTTACAAATCGTTTTAACGCAAACGTATAATCGGTCGTGAGCCGTTCTATTTGTTTTAAGTTGGCCGTAACCGGGATTTGGAATAAAAACATCAAAGGGGGGTGCGTAAGAGCAAACCCGAAGGAGTAATTATGATTTGTCTCGGTTAAGCGGAAATAGTTTGTGTCGCTATTAATCGCGCTTGTATTCCGGGAACGTCGCCCAAGCGCGCGCCGGGCGCGGCGCGGAGGTCCTGCGCCCGCGCAGACTCGCCGGCTGCTTGCGGACAAAACGCTGCTCTATGCTAACAATGTAGGATTACTGTTACATAACATAATTACGTGTACCTATGTACAGTTTCGCAATAGTAGCCACCATTTCATTTGATTACACTGTCTTATGTAAACTGCGCGCAGATTAATTTTATTTCAGTAAATACTCATGGAAGCAAAACGAATTTACCTTAACGTGATGAAATCAGCAGAGGTACCTATTCTTTTTGAGGATACCGGTACAGTGAAATGTCATAATACTTTTTAAGTTAAGCAACTATAAGTAATTGCGTATGTGCATACAAATAATTTAATGAACCAACACACAATCATAAGCTTTCTAGACTTTTTGATTTGGCTAGGTTTGTCTTGCCATTTCATCGGTAACAAATTAACATCCTAAAAGATGTAACCCCACATTTAAAACTTTAAGTTTATATAAGAAAACAACGGAAAGGCTTCACTAAATGTTCTAGATACTTCTTAAACTAGGTTTCTCGTAACTTTGTTTACTTCATGCAAACCTACATAAAGTTTGTAACAAGATCCTGGCAGTTAAGGGGAAGTATCAAGACAATGCAGTAAATCATGCCACGTTGGAGGCCTTCCGAGGGCTAGAACTCCCATGATAATACGTACCATAGACTTACTAAATTACAATTTTCAAAGGAAGACAGTTTGGACTCAAGTACTTAACTTGTTGAATGCGAGTCTAATTTGTAAGAGCTATTTGGGTTTGAAACACTCGAGTCACATATGATAGTGGTCGTGGTCTTGGTGCATATCTCGAATAACAAAAAACACCTAGTTTTTTTTTTAATTTGACACTTGCAATAGATACCAACGCGGAGACTCACTATATACTTATTGTAAATTGATGTCACTTTTCCTGCCTGTCTGTGTGACCATGTTGTTCTTCTACATTGCATAACAGATATTGATGCAGTTTTCTCCTTCATTAAGAGATTTTATTATTCCGGATGGTATATTTAATTAAAATTACTTGTAGATAATTATTAAATCTTTCCATTCCACGTTGGCAGGTGATAATTTTGTTTTTGATTTTGGTTGTATACTTCCAAGTTTGGCATGCGTAGGTAAGGCATGGTAGGAGACAAGTTGTCATAACTTTCGATTTGATGTTTGTTGGCATGTTGCTTTTAAATATTTCCCTTAAAGACCAGTATTTATTCCAAGTGATTTGTGCTCTTCGTTCTACTTCTAGTTCGTTTTGTTTTCTATCGAAGCTAATTTGTTTACCAAGGTAAATGTATTTTTCTGAATAATTCAAAGTTTCATTGTTTATTGTTATTCTTCTCTTTATGCTGTTTGTCATGACCATTGTTTTGGTAAGATTCATTTCTAGGCCTACCTGCTTGCTGAATTTGCGTATATCATACTATTATTTAATTTATAAATACATTCAATATAGTTTATTGTTAAACAATAATACGGTTTGCGTAAGTTCAAGTTCACTGTGATATATAAGTTCATGTTAACTGTGATATTATCATACCATTAGGTATTTAATTTATTCGTAATGGTAAAATAATACTCTTTGATAACAAAACGAGTTGTCTTGTTAATGTCGAATTAGATTCATATCATATCAAAAGCTAAAGATATGAGGATGTAAAAGACAACACGATTCATACATATTCCTTAGTTCTATTTTCTGCTTAAATATCTCAAATCAAGTCATTTATTCAAATTACGCTGAGAATTAGCGCTTTTGCTGGGAAGCAAAAAACGGCGCAACGAATTCCCCAGCAGCACAGTCTTTCGTAGTGTTCGTGTCTTTATTCTCTTCTGTTCTCTTTATGTTTGGACTTGATCAACATACGCTTCCATCACACAACATTCTCACGCGCCAATTCAAAACCGTCCGTTGTAGTTCCGACATTTAATTTACCGCCATTAGTCTAGGCGTTTCATTCTCTAAAACGCAGGTCTAGGGCAGCAACAAGTATGATCGATATGATGTCGTCAACCTTTCGTGAAGCAGACAAGCTTGTTTACCTTAAGGGCATTCGCTTTTAAAGTGTGTGATGAAAAATGGAGCCCGGAGGCTCGATTAAGTGTCAAAGGCTTGGCTCAGTTCCGCGTTTCGGGAGTATTTATACCGAATTAAAATTTTCCAGTGTTTGATTTAGATGCTTGCACGGGAAAGGTCGGGTTGTTTGTTTTCTGTTGGGCAAATGGATAGCAAAATTGAAGTTTTCTTATTTTAGGAAAGACATTTGTTTAGTTGGAGCTGTCCAATGGAGTTTTTGTGAAATATGAAGAGACTTCAAAGGTTTTTTGAGTTGCGAATGAGATATATTGTTTCATCTCGTGCAACTTCAACGTTTTCCAGATCTCATTGATATTACAAAATGCAAACAAACTGAAATAATTAAAAATAACAAACTATGGAATTCGGTACCGTAAAGCTGCACCCAAAAGCTGGCTCGGTGCCAGCGAATTATCTGCGCCCATCAGCTAAAGGTCATTTCAAATGTTTCAGGTCACTGACGGGCATAAGGCTTATCTACACTGACACCGACGATCGCTCAGTTAGACTAACTGGGTGGGTATACATACGTAATATATCAACGAGGTATGGTAGGTTAACTTTGTTTAAAACAAGATTATTCCCAATTTGGAATCCAATTGGGAATAATCTTGTTTTAAACAAAGTTAACCTACATAAACCTAAATTCCCGTGGAATTTATAAATGGTGACATTACGTAGTCGAGCCAAATGAAGTAAGCAGTCAAAAAATTAAATGAAAAATGAGAGTAAATTCTTTTGCCAGGTTTGATAGCTATGCCAGCGATGGGCAAGGAATTAAGAGGTCTGTGATCACTGATGAATTTTGGTAGTGATTCTTGGTCTTGTTTTGACTACCGTAGACTAATTAATTCTGCTATATGATGACGATGGAAAAACGGTACTGGCGTACGAACTCATCAAAAGAAACAACACTTTTGATAGGTATCTTAGATAGATATATTGAATACTCTTTATTATGTACATACACCATAAAAATTACACAACGGGCGGTCTTATCGCTAAAAACGATCCCCACAGCAGCAACAATTTGATACACAACACAATGTAAAAGTACATGGACCAAAAAATACACACACACAGGTAGTCAGCACAGATGATACCTACTGTCGTAGAAGATTTCAATATACTTACATAATAATCCTAAACTCTTCAATTATTTTTTGAAGTGAAACTTCTTAGGCGGCGATTCGATAATTGAACGAGAATTCAGTTTTCAAGGACGTGTCACGTTTAGGCACGTTTTGTTACATGAGAGAGAACACGATATCTCTCTCTCTCTCTCTCTCAAACTAAATCTCTCTTAGTTTTTTTCCTTTCTTCGATGATGACTTTTCTCCATTTCTGTTGTAAAGAGAACGTCCTACTCTTCCCAATAATTGTTACATATTCTCTAACACTGTATTTGACCTAACAATGCAAAATATAGCTTTCACAAACTCGTTCAGCGAAAGCTAGGCTTGTCCGATGAAATGGAAACACACAACATGCTATCAGCGAAATAACTGCATCAAGAAACAGTAAATCGACTCTTATGTTTTCCGTACACGATAACCGCACCTATATATTACTGCCGTAAGAATGGAAATTGTATGATAATGGATGGAATCTAATAACATAAGTTATCTAGCATAATTAGGGGCCCTGTGGAGCGTGTTATCTTAAAAACCATAACGAGGTGTATTTAGCAGGAAACCTATCCTTTAGGAAGGTGCAAGTGGACGTGAGTGAACACTTTACCTTGATCATGAGTACATAACCTTTGTTTTTCACTTGGGTAGATAATAAAGACACGTGCCGTGCTTAGGACAACGTGGAGGAAACTTAAGGGTGGGTATTAAAAATGTTTTATACAAAGGGACGACCCTCACGTTTTCATCTCTGTTCAGATTTTGTCTATAGATAACGACGGTTTGGGTGGAATGCGTACGCATTTTTTTTGTGGGTGGGAAATCATCAAATGTCAGACTTTTACTGACTAAAAACCCACCCGTGTTCCTTCATTTGCTTGTGCGCCAGGGGCCGTTCAGCTTTACAGACGCGTACGCCTTCCAAAGAACAAAAGCTAAACAGAGCTCAATAAGCGTGGTTACTAATCCCTATTAAAAAAGAGTGGATCTGATTTTTTGATTTTGCGTGAATGCGACACACCATTTCAACGGAAAAACGCCCAATGTTGAATATAGGTCTCTCCAAGAGCTTCTACCTCGCCCGGTTCTGTGCTTCTCGCCTCAAGCGGATTTTCGGTCCAACATGTGAGGGGAGGCCTTCCAATGCTACGTCTACCGGTACGCGGTCGCCACTCCAAAACCTTTCGACCCCATCGGCCATTTGTTGTTAATAACTAGATTTGAAATATTGTTGTGCCAGAAACGCGAAGCAGAAGAATTAAAGCATAAAGTTACAAATTAAAAGTCAACTGCTGGGAAAGTATGGAAATGTCATCCGAAAAGTGAAGCCTTTCTGAACGAACGAAAACGAACGACAACTGAACGAGATTATCGTAAGATTGTGAACTACTTAAACAAATATGAGTTTATAGAAAAATAACTTCAATTTCTACACAATAAAATACAGTTTACCTACGCTACAACTCCAAACATTTTTTAACTTTTCAATAGTGGCAGTCATTCTGAAATCAACTTAATTTACATTAAAATAAAGTTGATATTTGTTCAACTTGAAATAGGGTGGGGTGTGCAGCACTGCGCACTTTTACTTATGCATAGTTTAGTTATTTCACAATCACCATAATCGAATAAAATTGTATAGTTAGCCTTCAAAGAAGGAAGTAGGCATACCAATTGAATCTTCAAATATAGGTAACGAGAACTAACAGTGACGTGATATTACGTATATGTACAGACGCTACTACAGTCTGTCAAATTTCTTTATTAGATTTTCAACTTTATCGCTAAAGCATTAAGACTCAAGGTTGATGATGATATTTGACAGTTTCGGGTAGCTTCACCTGCTGGCGTCTGTACCTAGGTGCGAAAAATTGCACCTCAAAATTATATTACTTAGTACATACTGTATAAAAAATTAACGCGTTAAAAATTAAACACACTGTGTGTATATGCGTAGTGTGTTTAATGTTAAATAATAATTTATCGGAGTTTTTCATATCACGAACGATAGACGATTATTATGACTTGAGGCTGCCAATCCAAAAATAAACGTTTGGGTAAAGCATGTATAAGGAAATCTAATCCTAATTAGTAGGATGGATATTGGATATTGTTTGGAAAACAATCGCTGTAGAGCTTTGTCTCGCCATTCACTTATTAATCCATCCATTGGTTATTTTTAAAAGATCGCTCTTAGCGATAAGACCGCCCATTCTAATTTATATGGTGTAAATATTAAAGAGTATTCTATTCTAGATCATTGTATAAAATTGTAGACAGCAAAAAGTCTCTTCTAACTTCCGTCGAACCTCACTAAATAAAAGACAGGAAAATACATATAGCATGTTTATAAACAGATTTTTTTATGTAAACTAGCCCAGATTTACAACTTGTGGAACCCTGCAGTGTGGTTCTGTAACCATTTCACCATGAAAACTTAGGTGAAGTGAGCGTGGAGTGAGCTGTCATTCCAACTAATGACTAGGGATTGACACTATTGGCAGCTCACTTCGCCTAACTTTTCACGGTCAGGGAGATGACACCGAACTCCCGACCACCGTAGGCGCGGGCCTGCGGGCGGCGGGTAGCTCGCCGCCCGGTAAGGACCAGGCCCGGGTCGACGGCGCGTTGTGTTCCGCGCGCGACTCAAAGAGATGCTGTCAGCATAGCGTGGTGTCCATAAGGACCGATGCCTGCCCCAGGGCCGGAGGACGTTTGAAAGAGTAACCGTAACAGTAACCGGGGTTCCTGGGGCGCATAGGCAGGTGAAGGAACACAAAAAAGGGCCTAGTGGAGGAGGTAGACGAGAGGAGGGACGGGAGGTAGAGGTAGTCGAGGAGTTTATGGCGTTCGGCGCTGTGATTGGGCCGCTTCAAGCGGTGACCTTGGAGCGGCCCAATCACAGCGCCGAACGCCATAAACGTCTCGATCGCGTTAACGTAAAATAAACTCGCACTAAGCACACTGATTATTACAGAATTGATCGGCAGTTAAGCTTCAATTTATTTTTGTTTTAGTACACCCATATTAGCTAAATCGATACTTGAAGCTACTCGGATCTCACTTGTGTTGATTTAATCCGTAACCATACACTTCAGTTTCAACTTTGAAAACCTTAAATAGGCTTTTTACCCTAGTAGGCTGTAGCAAGGACAACCTCCACAAGTAGGAGTTCATGCAAGGCTCAGACACGGTGTGTATGCGGTGTCTCAACATAGACAATGGCTCACCTCCAATCTTGCACCGCATGCCCTGTCACCTGCACACGTGAAGACCTAATGGCAGCGTCAGCGAATGCTACGCGTGTTGCTGAATTTTGGGCAGAATAAATACTTAGAAAAAAAAAAGATATTTTTGCTATTGACACACTAAGAAGAACCAATTGCATTTTACCTGAGGTGCTACTCCCAAGACAGTACAATCGTGCAGGCTCTTGCCAGTTACATGAATACACTTCATATTTTATACAGTCATGCAGAAGTCCAGGGATATTTTTTTTAATGTTATGAACTAGTGCTTGACTGCGATCCTGCCTGATGGTAAGCAGTGATGCAGTGATGTGTGTTAATGGTAAAGCGCACTAGTTTATTATGAGCCTATTGAATCTAGCCTTGAAG
>VKGM01013987.1:0-11918 GCA_007844875.1 Busseola fusca | reverse complement strand
TACTGCTGCTGTGGAGCAGTAAATAGTTGGTATTGTAAACACATTTTGTTTTAATGCCATCCTTGTGCCAACGGAATAGAAGTCAAAATCGTTCCAACGGACTATAAAAAGGTATGTATGTTATAACACTTATAACGTCTAATCTTATTCCAAATGGAATGTAAGTGTACCTATCTTTCGTTTTACTCAGCTCTTTAGAGCCCCATAATTGTGATGTCAAATAGCCTTCTTTTAAAATTGGACTAGGTCTCCTATGCACGTGCTCGTGCGGCACCTCGCTAGTGTAGGGCCAGATTTGGCGGATAACCAGTTTGGTTTTCGCCGGGAACGATATACCGTGGATGCCATATTGCGTGTAAAGGCTGCAGCGAAAGAAACTGTTACCCAGGGTGCGGTCGTTCTGGCGGTGTCCCTGGATATCGCCAATGTTTTTAACAACTTGCCATGAAGTTGCATAAGGGAGGCGCTTGTATATCATCGTGCGCCTGCCTATCTTCGCCGCATTATCGGGGACTATTTAGCGGAGAGAGCCGTAATCTACCCAGGTCGGGTAGGATGGAGCCGGCGAGACACGTCGTGCGATGTTCCACAGGATTCGGTCTTGGGGCCGATTCTGTGGAACATTGGTTACGACTGGGTGCTGCGCGGTGCACTGCCTCATGGTGTTGATCTTTATCTATTTCGTGGTGTTGACATTATCTGCTACGCCGATGACACTCTGGTGACTGAATACAATTAATTGATTTGTTTAAAGTTTAATCATTCAATTTTGACGTTTAATCGTCTCTATGTTTAGGCAACGTTTATACATAAAGGAGATATTAAGCTGCTATTTGTTCCTTCATTTCAACTCCTACAAAAAAAAAACAACGACCAAACACATACATTATGCCCTTGGAGTTTTTATTAGACACTAGCTGCGCCCCCCTGTTTCACCCTCATAAGTTTCGATCCCGTGGGAATACCCGGATAAAAACTATCCCATATGTTAATCCTGGTTTTAAACCACCTGTTCGCCAAATTGTATCCAAATCCGTTCAGTAGTTTTGGCGTGAAAGACTAACAAACATACATTCAAACTTTCACGATTATAATATTGTTATATAATAGAAGGATAATATTACAGAGGCCGCACGACATTTTGACCTAGAGCTGCAGCCTAATCGGCGAACACATTTTCGGCAAATGATTGAGACTAGTTGGTATCGATTGGACCTTCATTGCGTTATTTACGTGGTGTGCAGATAAATGTTTAGAACTTATGAAGCAATGGTTTAGAAATTTGCTTCAAAATGATGCAGATTCCGATTAATAATGTGTTACGTAATTAGGGTGCTGATTTAGCCTAGGTGTAATGCAGAATTGGCTTATTCTGCATGAAATGCCTGTCAGAGAAAAGATTTGGTACAGATGGTTTTGTACCTAATATTTATCGTGCTACGTGGTAGCATTTTTGCACATTTACAGTCTAAGTAGACTTGACGGAGTCAAAGTTGTTGCAGATTTTGCAACAAACCAACGCATTTTCTCGTCGAAATATAAGTTTGTATCCTATATAGATTTGTTAACTTTTGTTTTTAGGAGCCAAGTAAATTGTGAGGGGAAACGTAGAGTTATTTTATAAACGGCCAAAGAATCCAACATATAAAATTGCAATTCGCAGACCACGAGTTTATATCATAATAAAATTAAGTGTGTTTTTGTTTTTCGGAGGGCGCATTAGCATTCATTTATTCTGGATATTTTAGAATGCTTCAGTAATGGACGCGTGACCGAGTTTATAGGTACGTGTCGAACAATCTACAGACTATTTATTACACATAATGTATAATAAGCTAGGTTCTTGAAATTTATAAGTAGATTGGCTCCTTACATCCATCCCTGTTGGCTGTTAAATAATTCATTACATTATGTCATGTAACGAATAAAAGTCGGATGCTAGGTAATGTCAGGCGTGTATCTAGGTAATTTTAGGTCCTTTAGTATCGATTGTGATGTAGTAATGAATGCTATGTAATTGTTAGAGCAGCTTGCGGTGGCGCGTGCGGGGCAGGTGCCTGCCGGCTGCTACCACACCTGTCACGACATCAGCTGCTCCTTGAACTAGTTATTATATTATTTAGCTACTTAAGACTATGTGTATCCGTCTTCACACACAAAGAAGTTCTGAGTTACTTACTTTTTCGTTGCAAATCGTCAATGTTTTAGTTATTACTGAACTGTTACGTTACCGCATTTGGTTTTACAATGGCGCCGATTCCCTTGTTCATAAACTAAACTATATTTAAGTTCACTGCATCTTTTTCTTTCTATTTAATTATGAAAAAGACAGATATAATATTAGTTTAGTCCTGTCAAATTAAGATATTCCATAGACAGTTAAGACGTGATTAAGAACATGGCGACCAAAAATACGTCAATTTACGTCAGGCGCTCATTAATTTGACAGGACTAAACTAATATTTATTTTCTGTGCCTTTCTATAAGATGCACGGAACTTAAATTGAGTTTAGTTTGTGAACAAGGGAATCGGGGCCAATGTCATTATTTATCTCAGCTTACACGTGCTGCACGTTCCTTAGAGTTCGATGTGATATTTTTGCAGATAAAACTGCATGGTCGGTAGAAAGATTAACAATGTTTTATCGCCGCACTGAATTTGCAACATGAACGTAACTTTGTTTTCTGCAATTATTGTTAGATTTTACTATGCATTTTGTAGTAAACAAACAGACTGTGCGTAGAAAGCGATAAAATTTCTCGGCATGTTTGCCTGCTCGCTACTCAAACACAGTAATTGCATTCGGTAGTTAATTTCACCATTACCGGTAAACTTCCCCGGTAGTTTCGGACCGTATCCTGTACCTGAGAGGATTTCACGTAAAATGTGCTGTCCACGTACTTAGAAACAGAGCTATGTAAAGAGCCAGCATAACATGTAACTATGTACCTAGACAGTTTTAGCGAAGAGGAAGTCTTTAATTGGGCCAGCCGTTGGCAGGCGCGCTCAACATGTACCGTTTGAATGCATGATGAATATTGCTGTCTACCAATTTATCTGTTACCGGTGTAAACACAAATTAAAGTTCACGTCTAAAATGAGGGAAACCAGTTTCTTAAATTCGACATTTTCATTTCGGATCCTATTAGATTAAATTCAATAAAAAAAATATTATGGTACTTGGAGAAAATTCAATTATTTCGACAAAAAATACTTTTATAAACCTCGTGAACATTATTACGTCAAAATGACTGTTATTTTTCGTGCATAATATAGTGTGGGAGTCAACGTGGTTTGTTGAATGCCGCCTAGCAACATCATAGAGCGGACAAACCGGAATTTGACAGCGTTTCTCATGCTAGCTAGTGGTATTATGTGAACTTACTGCCAAAGAAAATAGCGGTACACGCATATAGTTTTATTTATGTAAATTGGCTCGCAACAGGACTAACAAGTATTACTCCGTAGCTGGTGCGCAGTAGAGAACACGGTCTCCGACCCTAGGCGGCGAGTGCATCTAAGCTGTTTTAGAGAAGTGCGGGCGGGGCGCAGGCTCCTCGCCCTTCGTCCCGCACCTCACGTCACGTACGCACGGGCCCTACGCACAGGGAGGAAGGTACAACTTGCGAGGGGCCGCGCGCGCACCGACAGCGACAAGCCGACTATCGAGTTGCCGAAAACCGTATGCATTATTAGCTCTCCCCCTTCACCCATCCTTATCCGGGCCCTACCTACCGGCCACCCGGCCCGATTTAGGAACGTTTTTCCTCGACACCCTGCCCTCTCATACCCCTAACCTCTGCGGTGGAAATGACTTTTCGAATTAAGTAACACCGCGACACACCCTTTCCCTCCTGACGTAACAATTGAGTCTATTTTTTTTGTTATCTAGGTCACGGCTTAGAGTTTAGAGCAGGGTGAATGTAGTGATGTCGGCGCGCGGTCGTCGACACTAACGGGTCGCTATTTATACCTGGTGTGTAGTGCACCGGAACTCACTGCACTCGCTGCATCCGCGCCACCCGCCTCCGCCCTGTCAATGACCCCGTCTCCACGAACATTCGGTTCCAAAATCACAGTGGCCCAACTAAACATTCAGTCTTACATTTAATAGTCGAAGCGAGTTCGTTAATTATGTCAGCTAGATATCCAAACGTTCATAATTCTCTTACAACAGTCGTAGGGCGAGCGTTGCGAAAGGTTCTGTTGCAAGCGGATGCCCTTCGGCTTTGTCTGAGTTACGTAAGTAGACCCACCCACATCTGTAGGGCAACCACCCACGCAGGGCATGAACTATGTCAAGCAGCCTGTCCTAGTTTCTACGTTCACTATTTTTTTTTCTGTTTACGCGTGCAAAATACACACCCGCCCCTTGTTTGTTGAAATCTAAAGGAGATAATGAATTTTTGTAAGATTTTTTCCATGTTTTATATTTTACAATCTCTATTTGTACAAAATTACATTATTGTTATTCATTCATAAATATTCAAATAATCTCATTCATTTCAAATATTAGCGAATCTGACGTAAAACATTATAAATTTATAATAAATTACCAATTTACCTGTTGGCAGTGAGCAACGATTTCTATAGGAATTACTTTAATAACTACCAGGATAAAGCATAGCTGCATCTGGATTCGTAGAAAATTTTTGTTCAGGATTTATTATCCTCATTACCAAATCTCAAATTTCCTCTATTATATTAATTTTAGGATTATCACCAGTCGAAAAAACATAAATAAAACTCAACTCTGTTACTTACTGTTTTTGCTGTGGAGTCGGAAAGTCGTTGCTAGGTCCGTGTAAATTCGCGATCTCCGCGAGCGATGCCCGCGATGGAATTTCCGCGAAAAAAGCCATACGTCACATCATAACACGTCACGGCAGCGGGCGGGCCGCGTAACGTCACGCCAAGCAAGGCCGCGGCTGAGTAAGCACCACTGTAAGCTTTTTGTTTACACCACTACAACTGACTAATATGGTCGTGTGATGTAATATGACATATAAATGCCTATTGCATTCCTTTCAAGAAAATCACTGCTCTATTTTTTACTCGTATGTTTTTATTTATAGCTAAACCTGACTTCACCGAAGATTTCTCAGGCCGGTTAAATATTTGTACTTTTAAAGAGAAGATTATATCAGAACCTATTCCAAAAACGTATTTCGTACGTCCTGCTCTCAAAATTCGTGGTAATTCAAACTATATCGCCTTTTCCGTGTAATTTGGACGGACGGTTGTCACTAAATATGTCGATCACGTAAAAAGTAAATGATGATTCGTGTGAAGTTACGTGCGTTACGTAAATTACTTGCGTACCTCACATTTGGCTTATTGTGCACAGATAACAAGTGTGAATTGGGTGTAATAAACAACGTCATCACGACTTGTGCCTACTAGTGTTTTGTTAGTTTCTAAGTTTATTATTTCTTCGGCACTCTTTGAATTCAGGCAAACATTTTATTGTTAATACTGACCTAAAATTAATTTAATTAATTAAGCAGTGGTTTATTACGTTTCAAAATGTGATTACAGCTCTCATTTTATTTCTGTGTACTTCTTATTGTCTCGTACTTCTTCCACGGCATTGCTACTAGTTAAATAAATCTAAATTTAAAGCTCAAAATGTTGAGTCAACTGGACAATTCATTAAATTTCTAAACCGAACCGGAGAGAAGTATTCCACCAAAGCTCAAAAAAAAAAAAAAAAATCTTGCATCTATATGTCCATTGTGTAATGTGGACCACTGTATGCTGTATTAAAAATATCAGCGATGTGGTGCAAATCGCATCGCTGATATTTTTAATCGATTTCTATGCAATTTTGATCAGCAGTAGGTACTTTCCTGAGTACTGACGGGCCTCTTCAAGATTTTGACCAGACCGTTGGTATTAGGTACACAAGCAAATGAATATACCTAGCTACTTGTGAATAACAACAATTCCTTTATTATCAGGCAATTATGGCCCATTAGTTATACATATACATTACAGACTAACATATACATATAATTATTGCAAATGTACTAAATATGGTTGCATTGCACTAAGTTACGTAAAGTAAGTTATAGATGTAACAACAAACGCAGCAAGGAAGACTAAACGTTTGCATTGTAGGCACCGGGCATGTAATTATCAAGTGATTTTTGTGTTATACATACTTAGGTATATTGGCTACGTCTTGTAGAAATAATATGTTACGCTCACATGCATACGAGCACGCATAATTATCGAGCAGCGGAGCTATTCTCACGGATGTCGATCTGTACTTACAATTTAGCCGTCACTTTGTACGCACAATGGGCATTAGAAAGCGGCCGGTGACCGCAAAAAGGTAGCATTCGAAAGGGCTCAGAGTTTGTAAGATTGTGTTACGTCACTATTGAACTATCACCAAAGTTCCCCCAGCGCTTGACAAGCACGCTAGTGACGCTAGGGAGGGCTTGCCATCTAATGTTCCTCGTGCGTGTCGTACCACTCGTACCGAATCTACCATGCACGTATGTGCTACTGCCCTCGCTTTTGAGCTAACAACAATCTATGACGTCAATGAAGGCTTAAAAATTTCGTTCTCAAAGGGTTCAACCCTTCTAAACTGTAATGTTAGAGATGGGGCACATTTTTAATTCTGCTGCATATAAATAAGTATTGTACTTGTTGGAACACTTGTGAGCTGTGTGAATCGTATGGGGTAGTTATCAAGGGCACTCCGTCGATTGTAATGTAATAATAGTGCAGAATGGTCTGTTCTTTTTATGTTAGGGGGAAGCTTGCTTTGCATGTTTGTGACTGCGCATCAGATTTGAGTTTTAAAATACTAGTTTTATTTCGGTTTATGCACGTTATTATGGAAACAATGCACATAATTTTATTATGCGTGTTTAATTATTGATTGGTACGATAATCTACGGGGTGAGTAGAAACAGCTGACGTACCTACCTATACATATTATGTTATACAACATGTTTAAAGAAAACAAAGTTGACTGTTCGAGAAGAACCTGTTCAATAATGAAGTCGCATAATTTTGCTCAGCCACGAACATCAGTCTGATTTTATGGACGTGCTGAATATCAAGTATTCAAGCCATGCTTGTGTGAGTAAGTCGCGATGTGCAGCTGTGACCGGCTCACTTCCGCGTCCATGTGTCTTTGTATATGTTTACACGTGTCGTTTAATTAAAAAAATGTACTTATACGTGTATAATATATTAATGCATTGTAACGTAATGCAAATGTATTATCGTTGCAACATTACCCGTAACCAATCGAGGCCTCTGTCGCACTTACGATGTGCCTGTTAATTATAATTAGTGGCTGAAACTGTACTCGTACAAGTATAATATAGAATTATTGCGTATATGTAGTTAATTGTTCGGGATTGGCGCTGGTAATTTAAATAATAATATAATTCCTAATATCGTAATGAAGTTTATTCGTATCGCACGAGAGTCCTGCGACGTGTTTGCGTACTTATAAAACTCATGGTTAGTCAACGAGTGTGCTCATAAGAATATAAATTGCGAACATAATGCAATAATATTTTAACCGCCGGCTTAGGTCTCAGGTACCGTAAGCGTAGCCTCTGACTGCCGTCTTTAAACTACCTTGTACAGTACAGTATAAAATAACAGGCTTATCTGTACTTTATTTCTTTAGTACGTTAGGTTTAGCATTGAAATCGATAATACGGCTTTTAATATCACAGTTGCTATCGTGAACTAACCTTATTTTGTCATCTGGTACCTATACAAACGTGTAGAAGTAAACGTGTTTGAAGTCCTACCAATGTGATACACAAAAATTTCATAGGCAGCCGGAATTCTCGGTAGCACGACTTGCTTGATACAATTTTAAAACTAATTTCACTGAATATAATTTTCTCGTCTGTAAATACAGACGACACACATTTTCATTTGGCCTCAGAATAAAATAGAATTGGATATGAATTGCCCCAACTTTATGACCACTCAATTTCAATTCTGTATAGTGAATTGCGCCGCGTTACTGAAAATAGCCGGCACATATCTGAAATATCGCGTTCATGAGATCATTTGTGAGTAGGTAACTAACCTACTGAATGTGTAATAAGTGGTATCGAATGGGACGAAAGTGGGTCAACTATCATGACGTTGGCGATAAACGAGCCCTCGTTCATTATCAATTATGTGCACGGCGGCACGTACATTTCCGAAACTAGCTAAACTTGTGCCCTAACAGACAGGAACCTTGATATCGCAACACTACGACTGCACGGCATGCAGCATCATGTCGCCAGATCCCTTTCGAAAGTTTATACCGCAGAATAGTACTTCCAGTGGTTCACCAAGTAATGTTAACATAATCCAACTTATTGTAGCATTTATGAGTGTAGTCCGTCAGCTGCAGGCTACATGTAATCAAAATACCATTGTGTTTGCGAACTCTATTGAACAGAGGTAATCCTCCAATCAGCGAGGAGTAGCTTCGTTATCGTTGCTATGTATACATATGTATTTGTATAATTAATCAGCACCCTAATTACGTAACACATTATCAATCGGCATCTGCATCATTTCGAAGCAAATTTCTAAACCATTGCTTCATAAGTTCGAAACATTTATCTACACAACACGTAAATAACGCAATGAATGTCCAATCGATGCCAACTAGTCTCAATCATTTGCCGAAAATGTGTTCGCCGATTAGGCTGCAGATTTCTTTATGCACTGTTATTGTTTACGCGAACTGCCGATCGATTCTGTAAAAATATCACCGTGAAAAGTTACTTGAAGTGGGTTGTCAATAGTGTCAATCCCTAAAATTAGTTCGAATGACATCTCGCTTCACGCTCACCTCACCTAAGTTTTCACGGTGAGATGGTTACAGAATCGCACTGCTGGTCAATTTCGCCTGTTAACGTAAGCAACATGATTCATAACATTATCGATAGATAATAGTAATTTTATACAATCTTGGCTTAGTATTTAGGTACATCGGGTTTCCAAATAACGGAATTCCCCGCTATTTCAAGATATGAATCTCATTTCTCATAATTTACCTTTATTGTTTCATATTTCAGTGAGCGATAAGACCTTATCGAACTAATTAATGCGCTTTACTAGTAAACTATGTTCTCGATTACAATAACTATCAAGTGCCTACCCTTATATCCGTTTCGTCGGGGTCAGATTGACCTAGTTAGAAAACAATGCGAATTGGTTTAACGCAATTCCGATTTCTTGAATACCTTTGTGTCTGTTGCAAAAGTCAATTAGTTAGATTGACACTAAGAACCAATTACGTGATTGGACCTACCCAAGTAATCGTTATGTCATTTACTTGCATTTGTACTGAATGTTATTGAGTTTATGACCAGCAGCTTAATTGCATAACACATTTTTGTCAAATGATTGAGACTAGTTGGTATCGTTTGGACCGCAATCTGCATTCATTGCGTTATTTACGTGTTGTGCAGACGAATTTTTCGAACTTATGAAGCAAGGGTTTAGAAATTTGCTTCAAAATGATGCAGATTCGGATTAATAGTGTGTTACGTAATTAGGGTGATGTTCAAAGTAACTTGGAATGAGGTGATCATGTTTATTTCCAAAATTTTATTATTAGCGTATCTGTTTGTATCCATTTGTATTGGAGCTAAAATAGCTAATTCATTCCCACAAACACCTATTCGCTTATTAGAGCAACATATTAATCAGCCAATTAAAGCAATGTGATGTAACCACATAATTGACGATACAAAATAATTAATTTGTTGTGTTGACTCGTATGCTGTGAGCCGTCTGCACAATTTACTCTGTGGTCTCATACAGGCATCACGTGTCGGGTCATATCACACTTGAAACGCGTGCGGCTGAGTACGGTCAACCACATACACTTGTGATGAAAAAAGTTGCTAATGCTACGAAATAAAGCCGCTGTCAAAGTCGAATTGGTAGCATGTACGTGTGGCTCACTGTACTAATGTGTGTCGGTTTGATTGCTTCACTGTGTGCCGTGTGAGTTGGGTTTCAGTAATTAACTCATACGAGTATCTTAACAGTGTAGGCAAATGTATTATATGACCCAACGTCTGGGATTACTGGGTAATTGTTTAAGTTTTTATTGCTATGTAGGTCCGATGCTCCTTGGTAACAGCCTGTTTAGTGATATCCCTCGTCAGGTTATCGAATTAAAGTAATTTTACCATATGCATATCAGAAAAGTGGCGCCTGATTTCTGCAAAAGTTTTACCCATACACACTTATTTACTTCAGCGTCATAATTGTCATAAAACAAATGCTTTGCGTACTATAATAGTACACTTCTTACACATTATTGATTCAAAAGCGTGACAGTTACAATAGCAAATAACTACGATACACGTACAACGGCACGTGTTTTAAAAACAGTACTAACAAACCTTCGATTATCGGTTTATGTAAGCTGCAAGGAAATGAGAAAATGCTTGAGAAATTTATGTACAGATGTCCTATGTACCAATTATGGTCTGGTACTTATATAGTATAATCAGCCTATAATGTTCCCACTGCTGGAAACAGGCATCCTCTCGGTGAGAGGCTGTAATCTACCACGCGGGCCCAGTGCGAGTTGGTAGATGTCACATGTCTTCAAATATTTTTTTCTAGGACACACCGGTTTCCTCACGATGTTTTCCTTTACCGTTTTGATAGCAGCAGTGATGAAATAATTAACACAAAGTAAAGCGCCTGTCTAGGTTTGAACCTACGGCCTACAACTCGTAAGTCGCGGCCGTTACCACTGTGCCACCACTCCTCCACTAATAGAAGACAAGTATCTAATTGTAATCCCACAAGCAAAGTTGAATCTAAGAATAGTTGACCTTATTTCTACTTGTGGGAGTAGGTGAGGGGTATTATATCAAAACTCGTCTAATAATAAAACGTTGAATAATCTATTTTCTTTACAAATAGGAGACTCATTCGGCATAATACCTATGTCCCGTGTTGTGATGAATTGATTCGTGCCAATGGCCTTAGATAATATCCTTCCCATTAATTTATTTAAGGCTTCGTGAAAAAGACGTTTATGTGTCATGGAAAGTGCCTTTAGGAAATTTGCAATGGAAAAGGTTGAAATTGTATACATCGTCATACTAAGAAATGAAAAGAATAGACTAAACAACAAAACACACAATATGACTTATGTCTGTACGTAAATCAGTTCAGTCAGACGTTGAACGTCATGAAATCATGACTCATACATGTATTTTCCAGGTATACGTGTATTTTGAGGTATATGTTACCATATACCTCGCTGGTAAGTACAGATGATTTCACAATACATAAATATAATAATAGATTTTAATATTTTATTTATGGTAGATTCTTCCATATTTCGTAAATAGGAGGACTTTGTAGGCCTTTTTTTTTCGTGAATGGGAAATCACCAAATGATCTCTCCCACTCTGGACGGAGCGGAAGGGCGTGTCAGACTTTTTCTGACTAAAACCCACCCATTTTCTTTCACCTGCCTAGGCGCCCCAGGGACCCCGGTTACTGTGTTTGTCAAACGCTCCACGGCCCTGGGGCAGGTATCGGTCCTTATGGACCCCACGCTATGCTGACTGCATCTCTCTGAGGCGCGCGCGGAACACAACGCGCCGTCGACCCGGGCCTGGTACTTACCGGGCGGCGAGCGATCCCGCAGGCCCGCGCCTACGGTGACCGGGAGTTTCGTGCCATCTCCCGACGACCAGGGCGTCTCCTGCAGCGGCTAGGGGCGTGTGAACGCTGCGACCGCATCACCTCACGCGCTCCGCCGCCTTTTTTGCGAGCATTACTGCTTCGCAGAAGGAGGTGACGGCCTGCCATGCACTCTCGCTCCGGACCATAGCCTGGACCAGGGCCGGACGCGAGAGATCGCCGCCGCCTATCGCCGCCACGAGGACACGGC
>VKGM01013986.1:0-11920 GCA_007844875.1 Busseola fusca | reverse complement strand
GTGTTGACACACACACACACATATGTGTTGTAAGTGAGTTGATATCAACTTACTAAATAGATAATAAATGTATATACCGATGCCAGCAGTCAAACTAACCGAAACTGTCAAATTTCCTTAATCAACCTTGAACCTTAATACTTTCGAAATAAAGTTAAAAATTTATTAAAGAAATTTGACAAACCGTAGTAGTTTGATGTGCTGGTGTCAGTATCTAATAGATATTTGCACGCCACACTTGGCAGTATTTTTGATGATAATAATAATAATATTCCACAACTTCACACAAAGCCATCTAGTCTCATACTAAGCAGAGCTTGTGTTACGAGTACTAGACAACTGATAAACATACTTATATATTTCTAAATACATACATATTATAGATAAATTACACCCAGACCCAGAACAAATGATCGTGCTCATCACACAAACGTTTGTCCTGAGTGGAATCGAACCCACGACCTCCGGTATAGCAGTCAGGGTCACTAACCACTAGACCAACAGGTCAGTCAAACATATGACGCATACACACACACATGTAACGCATATTTCCCTCAATCATTATTTTTTTGTGTTTTTGTAATTTTTTGCGTCATGTTTTCAAATGTTAGTTGTTTTTTGTATTTTGTTTTGGTACGTTTCTGATGATTTGGGTCTAAACCGTGGAATGAGACTTTTTTGGGGATTCTGTATTTACTACAAGATATTGAGAACACTTTTATCATGATGGTATGCACATCTTGTAAAACTCGCTATAAAAAACATTAGTTCCACAGATTCTAATGTTGCCGTTAGCGCCGAAATGGCAAAAATGAAATGTCTTCATTTTGAAGTCATAACAGTGGTTATGAAGTACATAATATGCAGTACTTGTTAAAGTGAAACTTTTATTACATCGTCTTAAACTTTTTTGTCTGCGTGTTGCATGTCGCGTGACGGTCGGCTGTGGAATAGGGATAAAGTGAAAAGCGCTCGTCAGACCTCCAAAAGTTTCACTTTTACCGTGGTTTCATAAAACCACACCAAGCAATTTTTGCTATATATAGGTCAGCGATCGAAAAGTGAATTTAATTCATTTTACTTTAACTAACAAAAAGGTGCTATATACGTTATCATTTACCAAGTAACAGCTCAGCACAAAATGCCTTTTACATCGGAAAAAGAAAAAAGTTAAATCAACTGGAAGGAACCCGTTTCATTTCAAATAATTAGCATTTTTTTCACATTCTTTATTACAACGGGTTGAATCTGACGCGTTGCCGAGATGCCGACTAAAGAATTTATATTGAAAAATGTTACATTTCTCGTTTTTATTCCGTCTTTACCTTTATTGGTCCCCTTCATTAGTTCGACAAAAGGTCAATATTTCCGAAAAAGATAACAAATCAGTGAAAAAGGAAATTTAATTTTTATCTGCTCCGAGAGGGGTGGAAATACAAAAATATGAACGTTTATTCGATTTTGAAATTATTGCGTTGATATTTCTTTATTAATGATTTACGAATGCTTATTTTAAACGTGTTGACAATCTCAGGTGATTTACATTCCATCGCCACTTATTCAGTTACCAACTTTAATGAATTGTATTCTAAGTTGATTTTTGATTGACCATTTGTAACAAAAATGTCAGAGCAGTGGTAGCCCAGTGGTAACGGCCGCGACTTACAAGTTGTGAGTCGCAGGTTCGAACCCCGTCAGGCGCTTTACTTTGTGTAAATTATTTCATCGCTACTGCTCTCAAAACGGTGAAGGAAAACATCGTGAGGAAACCGGCATGTCTTAGAATCAAAAACTTCGAAGACATGTGACATCTACCAACCCGCACTGGGCCCGCGTGGTGGATTACGGCCCACTCCCTCTCACTGAGAGGAGGCCTGTGTCCCAGCAGTGGGAACATTATAGGCTGGTTATATACAGGGTGTGTCTGACATCGACGCACAAAATAGTACCATGGATCCAGTACATGATTCTGGACTCCCCAGTGGTGGAATTTTTCGTCGGTTTTTTCCTAATAAAAAAAACACACCCTGTATATATATAATATTATAAACGTGAAAATTTGTATGGATGGACATTTGTTACTCTTTCACGCATAAACTACTAAACAGATTTGGATGAACACAATTGGCACTCAAATAGTCTATAAACAGTAATCCTGTTTATAAACTATACTACACATGATACTTTTTATCCGGATATTCCCACTGGATCGAAACTTATGCGAGTGAAACCGCGGGGCGCTGCTAGTAAGAATAAACATATTTTTGTGAAGTGCCTTAAAAAATTACATTTAATTTTTATTTATGAAAGATAACAAAATCGTATCTTAACTAAACCAAAACTCCTTCAGATTCCTGTAGATAGAATTTTCATAATTATTATGGAAAGCTCATAATCACTGCTTCTAGGTCGTCTCTTTGTAATCGTCTCTTTTCGGGATAAAAAGATAAGGCTGCTAACTTGCTAAGCTTATACATAGTAAATTATGGCATTAACAAAGAGGAAAGCCTATAATAAATCAGTACATGAGTACCTACAACATCAACAGGCACTTGACCCACTCCTCTAAGAAACGTCTGTAAAGACGTGATATCTTATAATTAACCACCCGTGTAAACGCCGATCAAGCCATTACACCACATTATCAACGCAGTTAAGACATTCAAATATAACCTTTATTACTTATAACATTAGTTTGAAAGAGATGGCAGTCGTAATTACATGTGGTTTAGATTTGATATGCTGGCCGCCCGCCGACAGTGTTGTCAAAACTGTTGAGCGGCCCACACACGTAGATCAGTGAAAATTACGTAATACAATCAATTATTCACAACGATATTATATCAACTAACATATAAAAAGAAAAATTAATCAAAATATTTACACGGAATTTTAACATCGATAAAAGTTGTGAAAATTATAGAAGAAAAACGTTAAAAGCGTGTTCAAGACAGCTTTTACTGTAACCCTTTAATGATGTACCTAGTTTTGTATACCGATACCGATGTTACTTTATCGGTATCAACATACCTACTTGAGTATGTTGGTATCGCTTGGAATCCCAGTAGAAAGGCAGTTTGTCGCCAGTTACTATCGCTTGTCATTATGATAAGCCTGCACGAAGGAAATGTGCTGCATGGAATGAGAACACACTGAAGACAAGTGTTAGTATTGGAAATACCAATGGTTTCAATTTTAGTAGAGATAGCCGTTATTTCCCGGTATCAGTTTACGTTACGGTTTCTTCTACCTTGCGGTCTCACTGTAACTATTCTCTTACGGTACCCACAAGGTAATAATGAGTATCACGACCTTTTCTTTGTTGATACTGATGGTTACAAAGATGCAATACAATGTATGTATAAGAGGTACATTACGACGATATATCAAGCCATACCTTTCCAGTTTTAGCTGACCTCGCATTAGTATAGTCTTTTCGCATAATGAGAAGTCAGTTTATACTGGAAATGTATAACTTGATATGTCTTCGCGCGTACGTTCCCAGCAGTGAGATTCTGTAACCATCTCACGGTGAAAATTCAGGTGAAGTGAGCGTGGAGTGAGCTGTCATTCCAACTTATGCAAGGGATTTACACTATTGATAGCTCATTCAAAGCTCACTTTACTAAAGTTTTCACAGTGAGATTTTTACAGAATCGCGCTGCAGGTGTACGATAGAGACAAAAAAAAACGGTAGAATCGACTACAAGTAACTTACTTGAGGTCACCTGTAATTCTAGTTCACTACATAAAAACACACTATTAATTTGTAGAAAACTTCAACAGCGATTCAAAGTTAATCATTTATGACTCCATTTTATGATTTAAGGTAGAACCTACGTGTGGTAAATTCATAAATTCTGTATATTGCGGTGTTATCATGTAAAAAGATAATGAACTAATATTTTGTGCCTTTGATGTACATTCGAAATAATTTAATAACTTTTAGCTTGCATCGCATAGCGCGATCGTAGGAACCTACATATTATAATAATATTAGCAAGGTAAAATGAAAGAAATATTAATTTAATTAATTATTTACGCGCACTTTACGATAAGTATAGTCAAAAGACTACTACGCTCGTATTATATCTATGTATTCTTCATAACTACTAACTTTTACAACAGTTTTGCGTAGATTTTGTACGAATCGTAAATCTAACATGAATATTTGTTTTAAATTTAATGCATAGTACTTTGATGAGATAAACATCGGTGTTGCGGTGCAAGCTATCGATGTTATTGGTATCAATTCTATAGGGTTGAATTTGCCGCGATGAGTGCGTCGCGTCGCTAACGAGGTCGCATGATTCACTATCGTCGGCATCCCGGCGCCGCCGTGCGATTTTGCTATCCCAACATCCCGAACCCGACTACCCCAGGGAACCGAGTAATCTATTTTCATTCGTTTGATGTGAAACACTGTGTCCGTCAGCCTAGAAAATTATATGTTTTATTTACACGTTATGTATCTAAAAGGTAATATGGCCCTATCGGGATCATGGCCCACTGGAATTGTTGTCTCATTTTTATCGCAAAAAATATTCGAAGACTGACGAAGTCATAGTCGACAAAAGCAATCATGACTAGTAAGACTACAAAGCTCTTCCCGTGATATAGCGGAAAATAAAATACACGTGGAAAATAAATTAGACAAGGGAATAGGCACGGTACTTGGAAAACAAAACCATAGGTACACGTACACGTGGATAATAAGTATACACTTTGTAGTAAAAAAAAAAATACAGTCGAATTGATAACCTCCTCCTTTTTTGAAGTCGGTTAAAAAGTAAGATCTGCAGTGTGATTCTGTAACCATCTCACCGTGAAAACTTAGGTAAAGCTGTCATTCCAACTAATGCCAAGGGATTGACACTATTGACAGCTCATTTCACCCAACTTTTCACGGTGCGATTTTTACAAAACCAATCGGCAGGTTGCTTAACAGTTGTCAAATTCTTAAATTGGGATTACGTTTTAATTATTATTATTAAAAGCCCGTAATGTCCCACTGCAGGGCGAAGGCCTCTCTACTCTCCTTCCACTTCTCTCTGTTTAAAGCCTCTGAGCACCAGTTGCTGTTGAACGAGTCCAGCTCATCCCGCCATCTCCGTCTGGGCCTGCCGCGATGTCGTTTGCCATTTCGATACGTTTTATTTACATTATTTTAATCATACCCTACTAACCTTGCTCCTGTCATCTCCAAATTATGATCGACAAAATAAACTATCAACATTAAATTAAATTGTTGAATACAACCTTATGTGCGCTCCGTCAAAGTCATAACGGTGACGAGAGCTTAGCTAACAATGTTATAACTTAGTACTTATTATGTGATACAATAGGGTGACACAATCTTCTCGCAAATAAGACTTAATTAATTTATTCACTGTGAACTTACGTAGCGTGTTGATGAATTAATTATGCAGATTTTAACGAAATCCAAACAAAAGCAGCGCCACGGTATATATAGTCACGTTATGTATATAACGCTTTAATCTGTAGTTATGTCATGTTGCGCAAACTTTACTAATTAATATATTATTAATTTTTATTACACTGCGCTAAGAATTTTAGCCCTAGTCAAATTTTAATTCGAGATCATAATCTTGAAGAATAATGCTTTTAAACTTACACAATTTATTAAAGATGGGTCTTTAATTCATTCAAGCAAATAAATTCAAAGTGTCAAATATTTTGATGTAGCAATTAAATTCGTATTGTACCAAAGTGCGATGAGATATACCTACCTACCTATCAATTATTTCTCTATATGACACTACCAGCTTGTGCTTGCGTGGGTGTCGGAAAATATCTCGGATACGTACCTACTACCGGGATTTAAAGTACCCTTTGTGATAATCTAGGTAAACATTTCATTAATTCCGGGATACATTGTTTTCATATAACTCTTCTGGTTTACGCGGCGCACGCCAGTAAAGCTAGGTTCCATGATTTTTCCAACATCTTCAACAACCATCGTCATATTTCAGCCAACTTACCAATAACCTCAACAACAAAAATTTAATAAATTATACACATTAACCTTCTTCATGAATCTGTCCGTCCATCGGTGAAAACCGTAAGTAAATCCGATCGTTAGTTTTTGAGTTTATCGCGTTCAGACAGACCAGTCTGTCTGTCTGAACGCGATAAACTGGAAAAGTGGAAAAAGGAAAGAGAGGTCTTCACCCCGTAGTGGCACAAGAGAGGCATAAAATAAATACAGTAATACGAATGCGTGTATTTAGAGCGGGTCTGGATACAATATGTAGGTTCCTATTTATTTTTACAGATTATTTTTCCTTGTGATATTTATACAAACATAATAACGAATTTATTACGCAAAGGAAACGTTCGTTGCTCGTTGTTATCGATAGCTTAATTATTAACTTAATATGCATCCAAAACTAAATAAAGAATTAAATTAAGTAAATAAATATGTAGTCTTGATTACGCCATTTAAACCTAATCTTTGGGCGGTTTATTGAGTCCAACCAAGGCCAAGATCAAAGATGTCTGCTAGGAAACTTGGTGTTCTTGCAAAGGTCCGACGGTACTTTACACCGGGACAGCTTCTAATGTTGTACAAAGCACAAGCCTGATCTTGTGTTGAGTACTGCAGCCACATATGAGCTGGTGCTGCAAAATGCCACCTAGCAGCTTTGGACTCAGTCGAGAGGCGTGCGAAGAGGCTAATTGGTGATTCAGATCTGATTAAGTCCAATCTCTAAAGGCTGGAGCACAGGCGTAGAGTAGCCAGCCTTTCGGTGTTTTATAGGATGCATTTCGGAGAGTATGCGCAGGAATTACATGACTTAATTCCGCCATCACCGTTCCATCATCGGACGACTCGTCGTACGGCGAGTATCCATTTACTTTGTTGACACTGCTAAGATCTGGAAATCTGGATGAAGCGTTTCGCCTCGTCTTTTATACCGCGTACATCGAAGGACTGGAACAATTTGCCTGTGGCGGTCTGCTCGTCTGATTACAATTTAAGTGTCTTCAAGGCTAGAGTGAATAGGCTCATAATAAACTAGTGCGCTTTACCATCAACGATTGCATCATTGCTTACCATCAGGCAGGATCGCGATCAAGCACTAGTTTATAACATAAAAAAAAATCATAAATAAAGTTATGAAGTAGGTAGGTAGGAAAATTAGTATGCATACATGAGTCTATTTATTAACTATTACTCAAGCGGAATGCCCTGTTTTTGCAAGTAAGTAAGTAGCTACTGTCTACGCTACGTACATATTACAAGTTTACAAAACTAAAGTAACTGCTACAACCTAAACCTACAAAATAATCATAATTATTTTCTTTAAGTTAATTATCAAAACAATGGCAATTTGCATGATTGGCCTATGCCAAAAATATTGAATATGTTCAGAACATACCTATGTATGCTCTGAGCATATTCAATATTTTTCCTCCAAAACACTGGTACTCGGAAAACTAACCATGATGCTCTCCGTGACATGTTTACGTCATAATTAAAATACATACCGTTTTACATTTTAATGCAGTTATTTTAATTTGGATTCACGAGTATTACCTATGATTCAGATTCTCAAAGATTGAAAATCACTCATACCTACTACGGAAGGTATAAATACACATAATAAAATGATTTGTGCCAAATGGCTGTTCTTGAAAAACTGTACACGCGGCAAAATACTGCACGTTCGAAACTGATTTCTTTATAAAGTCATGAGTAGGTGATACCCATATGATTCCAGTTTAGGTATTGTGTGGATAGAAGTATACAGGTACCTTATTAATTAGGCTACATTTCATAATATTAGTCATAATAACAATAATGTTTGACGTTCGGTTCTCTTATGTAATGATGTATTGTGTCGATATCAAGCTCCATTTATTATTCCTCACATATCGTAGAGGAAGACTCTGACTCATACCGGTATCGATACTTTCGTATTGTGAAAATCGGTGATTTAATTTAAATTACAGTCGTTTGTAAATGTGATATGCAACTCTCACATTAAACTGAATTTTGCCGTCATGGTCAGCAAATCTGTCACCAAAATCCCGCCAAATGGTCACTTTAAAATTATTTACTGTTCCCATAACTCTTTTCGTAAATTTTTATGTCGTCATTGTTGCATTGCTGTGGTTTGCGTGAATGCAAATTAAATAAAAAAGTATGCGACTTATTATACTGACGGGATTATACAAACTAAGAGTGATTTGTATTGGCGAAAGTTTGTAGTATTTTTCATTTAGGATGAATTCTGGGACCTTTTGTAAATCCAGTAGGTACCTAAAGTACATAGAGTAAAGAAGTGACGTTTATCTGAACATTCCTACTGGTATAATATGAAATATCAAAATTTTGTTACATTCCGTATTATGTTGTAGGTAACAGTTTACTAGAAGCAACCTGCTAACAACATTCTAAACTAAAGTGTTATCAAAAAAGTTATGGTGACGCGTAACTATGACAATTCTATAAATTGTTATACTCTTTGGACAATTCCCAGTAAGATTACGTTACACTTGATTCGTAGTTAGTTAGAACAATGAGGCTTAATTAAAAGCTTTCATGCTAAACGATCCTTACTCCGTACATTGTCAAGATCAGGAGGATGAGTTACATGATTTATGTCATGTCACGAGTGACAGCTGCTTCTACGTTATACGACTTTCGAATCTATTAGATTACATTTGTGGGCTTATGCAAGTACTTACATGAGTACTATTATTACCTATACGGTCCTATTGGTATGTGCCAATTAACTGACCGTCAATTCATGCAGTATGACAGGAAAACATTCTTCCCCGTAATCGTAAAACTTATTCCAGTTAAATGTTATTATAATTAAGGTCCAGTGCACAATAGACGTCCGCCGGCCACGTCACTGCACCAACGTAACGTCTGGCGAACATCCTATATTAAGCACAATTAATCACTGCTGACCCATCCAATCAGGATAATAAATACCTTATTTCAACGACGATATGGCCCAGTATCCTGTGATTGATTAATACCTAACAGTAAACGCATTATGTCGCTGATGTACAGATGGCAGGCGCCAACCAGTAAAGCTGTCTTAGAAAACGACATGATTATAAAAACAAAGATCATGCAAATTCTGCCCGAAGTGTTCTGAAGACTAAAATAATAATTCTATTATTTATAAGTTCAAAAACCTCAACTAAGTTTTATATTCAAGAACTTTACAATCAAATTATGATTTTCAGTGTTGAGGCAAAATTATTCATTATAATTATTTCAGAGCTTCAAAGATTGCTAAGCGAATTAATTGATTGTGGTTAAGTTAAACAGGTAAATAATTGCCTTTAGTTTATGCACTTATCTACTTTATTGAAAACTAAATAATTTGTCATTGTTATAATAATTCGATTTTGCAGTAGGTTACCCCGAGGTTGCGTTTTACTGTTTGTTGCGATATTCTGAGTCAATTGTCTTTAATTATATACTGTAAAGTACGTTAAAACTTACAAATGCGCACTTCTATAAAATACGTCGTGGAAAATGATGCGGACTGTCAAAAAGTATGAGTAACGTGCACTCACAAAGGATTTATTTCGATTATTCTAGGAACACGTGAACATAGATAGAACAAAACAATAACTTTTGTCTATATTCTGTACGTTTATGGCATATGAACGAGCCAATTCATTGTTTTTCTACGTTCATTTATTCGCGATTGTACACTATATATAGGCAGAAGGCTCGATTCTCCAGACAGTTCGGTAGTATCATCTTATCCCGAGTACTTTCGACCGTGAACTTTGAGATAGAAACTAGCCAAAATCATGATCAACTCCGCTACAGATAACCCGTAGAGCCACAGAGGTCCCATAAACTTTACTACGGACGTAAAGGAGACATTGATAAATAGCAAGATTATCACGAAATAAATCCTTTTTATTTAGAAACTTTCTTCACCGAAAAACGTTGAATTTTTCGTAAATAAAAACTTACAATGGAAGTTTTAGTTTATCGACTTTTAACGATCGTCGTGGCTGTTTGCTAATTTGGAGAAGAATTTAAAGAATCTAGTGTTTCAGATTGTATCTGACCCTTATTCGTCGAACAACAATAAGCCTAATTAAGAACTGTGTCACAATGATTCATGTTCCTACATCTGCTATGAACCTATCTAAACGGAGTCTAATAAGTTGAATTGCAATGCCTATGAGTAAGCTTATTTAAATGAGGCAGATGAATGAGACTCAAATAAAGCGCAGAACCCTAAAGGAATGAAAGTGCTACCCCTGTGTAATCTGGCCATATAAATCCTGCCATAAAGTATAACGACATCTCAATACCTTTTAAAGTTATGTGCCTACGAGATAGGGTTGGCGTAAAAGATATTTCGAAAGTAAGATTCTAAGTTCTTCACTTTTAGACTCTAAATTTGAATGTAAGCGTTTCCAGCGTTTATATTATACTTAACTCGTTTTTTTCTCGTGGAGCAGTGTTGTCCCAGTGGTAACGGCTGTAACTTACGAGTTGAAGGTCAAAGGCGCTTAACCTTGTGTGAATTATTCCATCAACACTGCTCTCAAAACGGCGAAGGAAAACATCGGGAGGAACCCGGCATCTCCTAAAAAAACCAAACATTCGAAGACATGTCACTTCTCTCAAACCGCACTGGGCCCGTGGATTACGGACCACTCCTTGTCACCGAGAGAAACCCCGTCTCAGTAGGGGGCTGATTGTGATATTCTCTTTAAATCCATTTTTACTTAAAATAATGTATTTAATGATTAAATCATATTTAAGTATCTCACTTTCACTTAGGGCTTCGACAAAATTAAATAATTATCCAAATAATTGCTACGTTTTGTCAAGTGTCAAAACATGCAGTAAACTGTATAGTGGTGTCGTTTCAAATTGCCCCTTGTCGTGTTTGAAGCCAGCCCTGAACCTAACATTGAAGAGAGCCCTCGAACGTGCGTTATACAAAGCAGTTAAAACTGAAATGCATTGATTGACGGATTCATGGAGACTATAAAAAGTTCTTTGAACCTTCAAAAAATACTCCACGGATGTATTTGGACGCACACTGCATAGCGTTTTGTCAATAATATTGTTATTAATGTTACCATTGACTCTGTCGTTGACCTATCAATTTGGAGTATGATATATGTACCTATTTGCTATTTTGTCAGCGCGATAACACAGTAGTGAATGATGCAAAAGAATCGATTACAATGTTTGAATCGATCTATCGAAGGTTGGAGTGTTGTGAGGGGCGGCCGTCACCTGTCTAGCATGTACGTGTTAAGTGAACCAGATAAATTAATGTGTCTGACCCGGGCTCGAGCCCCTCTTCAAAAGAAAAGGAAAAATTAACGAGTATTTGTTACTATTTTTTTTACTATCAGTTACTGCTGAAGGTTCATTTCACTCGATTACATTTTCTCATTAGCTCTCTAGACAGTCTGCAATAATAATTTGCAAGTAAATAGTTTTTTCTCGTTTTTACTCGAAACATGAGAAAGATCTTATGAAAAAAGTCGTGTTTTAAAAAAACTTCGCGAGGCATTACTTTATATTTTCAATTTAAAATGATTTGGCTAAGCTCATATTTAATGAGCTTTACTACAATTTCATAATAAAGCTTTGTTGAGTTTCTACTTGTTTTATCGGGCGGTGTACCTACACAAGAATATCCTTGAACTATTTATCGGTCAGTAATTTGATTATGAAAATACAAATAAACAATATGTATCGTTCGGAATATTGAAATATATAATGAAGACAAGGCATGAATGAAGTTGATAAGATGTATCATCCTACTACTATTATAAAGGCGAAAGTTTGTATGGATGTATGGATGTTTGTTACTCTTTCACGCAAAAACTACTGGACGGATTTGGATGAAATTTGGCACACAGATGGTTTATAACTAGGAATAAC
>VKGM01013985.1:0-11922 GCA_007844875.1 Busseola fusca | reverse complement strand
GATATACGTATTGGTACCACATTTCAGCTTTCTAGTGCTAACGGTCTCTGAGATTATCCGCGGACGGACAGACAGACAGACAGACAGACAGACAGACAGACAGACAGACAGACAGACAGACAGACATGGCGAAAATATAAGGGTTCCTAGTTGACTACGGAACCCTAAAAAATCAAAATAAGTTGTGGCAGCTAAGAGATGACCAGTCCCCACAGGTGGCGCCCGTTCACGAACATGACGAATATAAATCCAATCTATTAGAACCGTTTAGATATAGATATTTTGCCATCAAAGCTCCGACATTGTCCTCACGGTGCCCATGTTTCATACTCCTTGCCAAAACCACAATAGTGAACGTACATTTCCAATAAACAAGAGTTATAAAAGCAAACAGTAATTTAAAGTCTTACGTAACGCCGCGCGCCATGCCTTCTTATTAAGTTTTTTTTAACTTCTCTTTACCATAAGCCGTGAAGTAATCATGTTATCACGTGTGTACTCATATGTGTACATACATTAATTATAATGAGACATTCGTTATGTAAGTAAAGGAAGGAAATACTTTACTTAATCTGCAACGATATGATTTTGACGGGCATTGCTAATTCGTCCCGTATTGTTTTAGCATAACTGAACAGCTGAGCGATTCTGTAAAAAATCACGTCGTGAAAAGTCGAGTGAAGTGAGCTGTCAACAGTGTCAATCCCTTAGCATTAGTTGGAATGACCGCTCACTCCACGCTCACGTCACCTACGTTTTCACGGTGAGATGGTTACAGAATCGCACTGCAGCTTGATGGTGCATTTTTAGGGCGATGGATTTTTATTTTAGAGGAATCTATTTAAAAAGTAAAAACTGCTGTTTAGGTTGGTACATCCCTGTAACTTTCCCTTAGCAAAAACCAATCACTATTTACAATCAAATGAATAGTATATTGATCGTATCCGCATTTAAGCCTACTTCGTAACAAATAAAAGGCATACATTATAGTAACTATTACGCAATTTCATTCATAGTTTTCCATTAATATTTCTATACAAATGGCCTTCGCAATTATGGCACTGTAGACTCTATTCAATGGTTATTACTGAACTTATTTCTATGCAAAATATTGAAGTGTAACGATATGTATTTATTACATGAATCAAATCATATGAGATCCAACCTGTAATTTTCCTTTCACTGTTGGCTAGTGATTTTACTATTTCTATTGCACTTTCTATTTAATACTCTACGTGTCCCTCTATTACGTACTCTAATAAAAACATTATAATGAAAGCTCTAATAAGAACGCTAACGGCTGGGCTATAACAATAAAATTTGTTGGTACCGTTCTTAGAATTTTGTCACGTGAGGAAAATTCATAGAAGAAAACTTTTTGAAATACATATACCTAATATATCGGTATTATTTCAAAAACTATAAAAAATGTTGATTTATTTAACGCTATACAGTATAATTGTCACAAATGTTTAGACAGTGTAGCATAGAAAGCATTAATAAAATAATAGGTATGTAATTTTGTCAGCCTACAACACGAGACCTCATTTAAAATATACCTACGTACATACCTAATGAATAAAAGAATACAACTAGACTGGAGCCTCTAAATGAAGTTAAATAATAGACTCTAAAATCCACACCCTGCTTGAAAAATCATCAAACAAAACAACATTTAATAGACAGTAACTCAGAAGCGGTCTCGCAAACTGACAATTGATAGCAATAGCATCGGACAACACGTAATAACGGCCATTACTGAGCACGTAGTGAGGCGACCGTCAAATTCACTTACTAGTGCTGTAACTCTGTTGCGCAAGATACCGAGTGCCTAGTACTGGTACCAAGCAGGTGGACAAAGTGTGCGTACTTTTTGCTATCGCACGAACTTAATGTCAGGCAGGTGAGAGTTTATTTTAGTTTTAAAATGAGATGAACAGGTGACAAATATCCCGATAAGGTGGACTATAATAAAATTATGAGGTGAAAAACTTTTTGCTACTCAAACTAGAAGCAAATATATCGTTTTAATCCATGCTCAGTAACGTACCTATATATTTTAACTACGTATCTTACTTAACAATTATATAGTTTGGGAAATAAGATAAGAAGAAGGAGCTTGTGGCCAAGTAAAAAAACCCGCACGCATTGATCGATCAGGTTAAGCTACGCTTGCCGCGGTCGGTCCGTAGATGGGACCTTTACATACCGTAACCCGACATAGTGAAGTCTGACAACCAGTCTTACCAATGGCTATCGTATTACCCAGTGACTGGGTTATAGTGGTAAGATAGGCAGTCGCTCCATCAAATACTGATATTCAGCTGCATCCGGTTTTACTAGAAACCGACCCCAACATAGTTGGGAAAAGACTAGACAGATGACGATGAGGAAAAAATATTTAAAAAATATATCTAAACACTATAAAATAAACCATTCAATAAAGTTGGAAGCAATACTCGATACTCAAAAACATGTTGTTTTCATTATTATTATTTTGTTCTATTCTATTTTGTTTACGTATCAGCAGACTATTATTAATATCGTCCAAAGTACGAGGAAGTTACACTTTCGATGGTGTTCAAAGGTAACACTTATGAATTATTAAATCTCGATTCATTGTTCCTATATATGGCATAATGGCGGAAACATCCTCGACCTTTACCAAGGCATTTTACTTGTAACGTTTAGCGAGGAAATTACAGTTTATTGTATTTTTATAATAGAGTTTTAATCGGTGTTTAAATGATTAGAAATAACTGTGATCAGGGTTTTTACTATTACTTCCCCTTCTGGGGAAGGCTTTTGTCTAACTGTATCGATTGAATGGATTGGGAAATAAGATTTTCAAAATCGAGGTAATTATAACACAACCTTATTGTCTGTGCCTATTGCAATTTTGCGTTTATCCAGCGTTACACCGGTGATGTAACTGCGGTGACGTAGCGGTAGCGTAGAAGAGTCTACGAGATATTTCCTCGCCATAATAATTGGTCTCTACGCATCCATGGTTCCGACATACTAGGAAAATGGACTACGGACACAAAAATACAAATATTAGACATTATGAACCATAGACTAACAAACATTGCACAAAATCTATGCAAATCCATAGACACATTACCATTAGCAACGCAACATAAACTACCGCAGAACAGTAAAACATAATAGACAATTGTTCAAATTGAAGCGACAGTAACAGAATTAGTATTATGGAGCATGAAACTCAAGATAGACCTCTGTATATCCAAATGAAACTCATAAATATAACAGCAGAAATCAAGGCCTTCACACAACTAATACTACTTAGAAGCCATTTAATACAACTACCAATTACTATGGTTAATTTATTTCCACGTTACTCTTGAAATGGCCAACTAAATTCGGTCAAAAAACCGACTGGTCTTGCTTGTGATACGCAAACGGAGGTTTTATTTCCTAGTAACTGGAGCATACAGTAATAAAGCAAGACGAGATAAGCATAAAGATTGAATTCACACAATTTCGCCGATAGAATCTCTCATTCCAAAGTCTATTTCTTTAAACATTGGTAGCCAATTATTGTTATTGAAATATGCACCAAGAATTACACAGTCATAACGCTCTGATTGACAAGATAAATTATTCCTTTCTTCCTTTTTATAGAGAACTTTTTTTGTGAGAACGAAGTTCCATGTGAAGTATTTTCAAGAGTGCCTAGTGGAATGCACCCTACAAAAGTTCGTCAAGAAACAAGGAAAAAATCCGCAGCTAATTACTGTCTAATCTCACCTTGTACAAATCTCGTTAAACCTGTCGCTAAGGAATGCACGATACTAAGATATAAGAATTGTAAATATACAGTCCTTGATACTGTTTCTAATTAGAACAGATAACACAATATCGGCCATTAGTCAAATACTTCAGATTAGATATGGTCTGGTTGTAAACTAATCGAAATAAAATTATAGTTGTAACACCAGCAGAAATGATCTATATATGATATAGCTAAGACAAGGGGCAACCCGGAGGGAGAGAGAGGCAAATGAATGATGGTGGAAGGACTGTGCGGAGGACTATTACAAGAAAAAGAAAAAAAGAAGTTGCACCGACCCTAAATAAATTGGTGAGAGTACAGGCTGCTTGCTGAACTCCACGTTGAAATTAATATGTTCCATCCCTACCTTAACAAGCTATGTCTTAGTCAAGTAGCCTCTATATGGTATCACGATGATTAGCTAGCGGTTCAAAACCATTTACAGTGCAAGCCCACGTCAATCGGAAGACCACACGAATTAACCACAGTACCAACACTAATGATATTCAAACAAATCGCGGTCTCGACCTTGTGAGACAAACTCGTCGGGCAGCGTATCATTGGATCGGCGCAAACGCAGTCCCGTTACCAACAATCTCATTCGGTATAACGGGTGCCGCCGCCCGATTGGCTGCCAGCACTGGACATGCGCATTGCACGCTAGAGTAAACATTTCGTTGTTGACTGCAATTGAAGAAGGTTGTCACGGATATATGGCTTGTATGGGTGGATCGAATAAACCGTGAATGAACCGTAATTCTGAATGTGATTGAAAACAGCATTGTTATAATTGTACAGCATTCGATGAATGACTATGATGATTATACGCTCGATCCGAAAAATCGGCTTAGAACTTACAAAGAGCCTGACCATACTATGTAAACAAAACGATAAAATCTTGGGACACCCAAGAAGTTACTCGATTATCAGAACGAAGTCATTATGCACATCATTTTTATGTGATAGAAAGCAAACCGTGTTGATGTTAATGTGCCAAAAAGAGTGAATAATATGGCTAATACTATGGCCATATTATTCACTCTTTTAGCTTAGTAATAAAATCACTACTACACTTTTATCATAAGTAAACGAAGCCTTTTTAATAAATAGTGCGTCATACGTCGCGAATTGCATATGCACACAGTCACTTCAGATCCTCCGTTATTAGTCGCCAGGTACCAATAATTTGAGTGGTCTTGTCTGAGCACACTTGTGAATGAAAGCGCCCACACTTGTAATATTCAAACCAATGAATATAAAGAGACTATAGAAAGGCGAACAAACTCTAATGGAGAAAACAGAGACAGAAAAGGTTGACATAAGCATTAAAAACAAGCTTGTGGACAGCAGTGATAGAATGCAAGCAGTAGCAGATGATGAAGAAAATTCAAACGCATAACTTGAAACATATGCAAGCGTATTTTCCGCCCTTATCTATTCTGTGCCCATAACTGTAAGCTCAGAAGCCTGTATTATGAACATAGGCCCCGGTACTAAATACCATCGTTTATGTATGCTATGCAGCTATCCCATACTAGTTTTCCTGCCTAGTTGGTCGTACTGACCCATTTGCCTTTGACTTTTTCTTCGTGCATGTTGATTAGCTGATTTCCAATAATTTCACTTTTACTTACCTCACCCCCGGTGAAGAGAACTCAAGTATTTGAAAAGTATAATATCATAACAAGAAAATGTATAGGTATTTCAGTGTTAGCTTGTTTATTTCATATTGTAACTATAATAAGTATGTAAATAAATAATACAGTATAGAAAATATTTTAGTGAAAAATTAACGCTACGCTTACGCGCCGTTGGAATTTTACAGTTTATTAACAATTTTTAAAAGAAAAAGGGCGAGCGAGTAGCTTAATGCAAAAAAAGATCGAAACCAACTCAGCAGGTTTCTTGGAACTGCAGATAAAGTATTGTAAAGTAAATGCTATCAAAGAACCATCTTTATACTTGCCTATCAAAGGCATTTGATGTCATCTAGTGTTCGTAATAATCATTATCCGTCGTATAGCTTCAGCAGGTTTCTCTAAGTAATCCTAAGTGCAATGTCCTCTTAATTCGACATTATCTGCCGCATCATCCTTTGTGGGGCTCGTAATAGTTAATTCAGCCTTATCTTTTGATGCACTTGTATTCATTACATCAATTTAGACACTGAAGTGGATTACATCATTGTTAATTTTATAAGAATCATTCTCTTCGTTAAGAAATAGTTAAATCTTTACCTAAGTAAAGAACGTCTCATTGAAAATGAGATTACGATGTTACTTAAAATGGATCTAGTTTTTATGCATAATAATCATAAAAGTAAAAGCATTTGAGAGTAAAAGGTAATTTCACGAGTTTGTCCATCAAATTATTTAAGAGGTCTTGTCGGTCGTTTATCAAGTGCGTTTGTAGACCTTCAAAATAATTGGCAATTCCAAAGGTGCGGCTGCGGCTTCAGAACTTAAACTTGAGAGAGGAAGGTTACGTGGAGCTTTAGCAAGTTGAGAAATTGCGATGGCAGCATTGGTTTCAAAGCGTCCGGTTTTCTCAACAAAACCTGTTGTTAATATGGAATGCGGGCCCAACGCTGACGTACAAAAGTTCCGATACAAAACACCGGCGTAAAGTCGATTGCTTTCTTACTACCAATTAATCGATTCTATCCGAGTGCGCCGAGATTGTAGATTTCACAACAAATTTATTGGGTAATCTCGATGTACGACGAGCGTCTCGAGCAACGGAAGATGTTTACGAGGATATAAATATATTGTCTGAGGTAGACTATGATGAGAAAAGTGTTGTAAGTGTAAATGATGGCGAGTAGCCCATAATTGTCAACGCTTAAACGTGTAACTAACTGTTTACGATGCGTTATAATAACTCCGTTAGTTTCGCATCCGTGTGCGTTACATATTTAATGTACATAGGTATTGCTGTGTATATCAAGCTGACTGTTTGCAGTAGAAAGCAATATTTGTTCAGTACCGGGAGTGCTGGTTAGCTTAGTGATTTTGTGCGGTATTAGTACTAAGATGACTAAAAACTCTGTTTAGAAGCAAGCTCAAACAAATTAAGAAAACGAAAAGATCACGGAGAATCCAAACAACAAGTTAAGTAAGTAGCAGCTTCTATGAATACAAATTGATAGAAGCTAGAAGAATGAAACGATATCGTTTCTCCAATTCAATTTTATTGCAGCAAATGTAAACTTCAGAAAGTGGTGGTTACAATCGGCCCCTTGAACGTTGGCACTTGATTGCATTACCTCACAGATTAAGTTTTGGCGCTCACAACTTTATTGGTTCATTAGCCCCAAGATTGCATCGACTGGGCTTTGAGTAACCTATACCAACATAAACTTATAATAATTTTAAGATGAGTGTTGAAATTGAAACTTCTTATGGTCTCTTAGGCAATAAAGATATGTGGTCACATGCGATAAATGGTATTTTTCAACAATTTCTTAATTCAGGAAGTTAAGAAGACTATGGAACTAGATCAAGTGTATTCCATTTCATCAATGAATCTGTCTTCAACTAAATACTTCATTCAACACATCTATTTATTGCTTCACTTGTTACGGCTTGACCTTATTTCATTGAGTACCCGTAGTGTTATTTTCGTAGCTATCACGGTTATAATAACCATGTCGTGTATTGCTTATCTCAGAGTAGGCCAGCCTATCACTAAAATGAAGTATTTTAACGAATATTATAAAACTGCCTAAATTATAGTTGGAGATAAGATTAAAGATCAAAGAAAAATAGAATGTACTGAGTTGAAACAGACTACTGAGCTGAATGATGAAAAGTAAGGAGGAGTGAATGTTAAGGGAACGTTAGACGGGAGAATGGAAGAAATGAACGTGGGGTCAGGGCAGTCAGACAAAGAAGAAAACTACCTGAACAAAGACAGTAGATATCAATACTATTGATTTACTGACGTGGCCATGCAACACCAACTCAGCCCAACGTGGGAATCTCATTTATAGGCCACAGAACAAAAACTGACCATGCTGATAAGGAAACAGTATGATAAAGAAGCCTATAATTTAAGTGGTGTTGTAACTGATCCTCACTTAAAAATATAATAATAAAGAGTTTACGGTTCTGCGTAGCGGTTGCATGTGAAAACGGAGAAACGGGCTCGAAAAAGTGAACGAAATGGATTGGTTACGGTTTAGACGGTTATTAATACCGATACCGGTGTTTTGGACGAAATATTAAATGTTATGCCCTTTAGATCTAGTTCCATAGTTATTAACATGGCTTAACTCGACTGTAATTGAAAACCTATTAGTTATAACGAATTTTCGTTTTTAGAAGAAAATAATACAACAGAAACGATGGCATTTTATTTTCTCTTCAAAAATTTTTTTTTGTAGAAGGTTTAAATTGAAATAGATTAGATTCAGCTAACTTCATAATTCTATATCGTTAAATTGGCACGGAGTGACTAACGATTTCAGTTAGCTAGTTGAAACACTTGAAACCTGTGGCCGCCTTGTTAGGAAGCCGGATCTAGCACTGGCGTATTTAGATTATTTACAGATGTTAACTGTCAGAACCGTGATAATATGCACTTAGTTTGTTGAAACCATAGAAATCGTAATAATAAGATTTCTGTGGTTGAAACAAATTCCCGTGTCATATAAATAACACGGAATTCAGACTTATCTCTAACGATGCATTAATTTAAAGACGAAATATTTCAATAAAGAACAATGGACAACATTTTCTGCTTAGGAATTTAAACTATTTGACGATTTATCATAAGTTAGAGGAAAAACACCGTGAGGAAACCGGCGTGCCTAGAACCAAAACTTCGAAGACGTGTGACTTCTACCAACCCGCAATGGAGACTGGCGCTGTCGATTTGACAGTTAAAAAGTACCTGTATTGGTTTATTTGAAAAAAATGCTTTGATTTTGATTACAGCCCACTCCCTCTCAAAGAAAGAAGTCCTGTATCCGAGCACTGAGAACATTCCAGGCTGATTATGCTTATGCTTGGGGCATAATTAAAGTCCATTCTGAATCGAAATAAAGGATGACACAGATTACCACTGAAGACGAAGCGAAAGAGGATTTTTTTATTCAATTAACTTGTTTATGAACATGATACAAATGCAAAAAACAAAAGGAACGCGTCAATGGGACAGTCAATAATTACAATGTACTTTCCGATTATGATACATGAATCGTGATGGACAATTACAATTTATGGACGATTCAATGCAAATTATATTCACATGCACTAGTCGATAACGTTACAATAAAAACAACACGAGAGTGAATAAATTGGCCTCACACCATGCACTTACAGTGAAGAAAAACAACATGAGGAAGAGTTGGAAATACTGGTCTGAAAAATCCTCTACGGGTGGCAATCTCCCTATCGCTACCAACATGCTGACTTTATTAAGTTCACTATTTACGAGCAATCTGTACTTAATATAATACTATAAATGCGAAAGTAGCTCTGTCTGTTACCTTTACGTACAAGCTTTAACAGTTGAACGGATTTTGATGAGGCTCGCAGTTAGACTATGACCTGGTTTAGAGCATAGTATACTTTGAAACTTTAAATCCCGATAGTATGTTCCCGTTTGATAATTTCTGACCTCCACGCAATTGAAACCGTAAGGCTAGTACTCGTATCTACTCATATAGTTCGCACTTAAGCGTAGAAAAGAAAAACCAACACGCAGTAAGAGAGACGCCTGTGCCCTGCAGAACGACAATTACAGATCAAAGCTGATAGTTGTTAGAACAACAACTTATTAACTTATAACAACACAACTGCACTTAACAGGAACAAACAACAGCCAAGGAGGTAAACATAAAAGGTATTGCGTTGTTCGTTTTCCGCGAATTTGTTTAGCAACGCGTCGATATTTTAGTTCAGCAATCAATTCTGCTAGACTGGCATAATGACGTAGTTATTATATTAACATAATATGTCGTTTTGTTTATACTTTGTCACGAACGGATGTTTTAAGGTGCGTTGAATATGGCAATATTTGCCATATTCGCTCTTATTTGACACGTCTTGGAATCGATGACATGACATCGCAGAGAAGAATATAATTGATATTAAAATTGCAAGCCTGAGATTCTGAGATCTTAGCTTGTACCTAAGTTAAGTTAGTAGAGTAACTGAGATTAACTGATATTTTCCATGAATATACCATACCTCACCTTACCATTTTATAATGATAAAAAAGACACGAACACTGAACAGTAAACCATTTGACAATGACAAAGGGTTCACGTCATATATTTATTTTTAAACATTATTGATCGAATTTACATAAATAAAAAATATGTTTATCGGCAGGCTTTTTAAACATAGTTATCATCACTGACCACACCTTACGAAGCTTATAGCTGGAAGAGATTTATTGCGACAATAAATAATAGGATTTAAAGGGAAGCGTTGAATATCAGTAAAAGGACCCATTGACATCACATCTGAACGAATGACATTTAAGCGACCTTGAGCTTCGGCAATAACTTCGTATCGTAAGGCAAACCCGTTCAGTTTACTTTGAGCTGCTTACCTTATGTGAAATGTCGCAAACTACAGCTCTTTACTGCACCACGGTTGGTTGACTTACAAGGAAATGGGCGAAAAAGACTTTCACATGAACCTTCTAGGATTTATTTTAAAATCAATCGTCAACATAAAATAATTTGTAACAGCATATAGTGGTAGAAACGATTAATAAAAGATTTTGATACTATCAGTTTTTTTCCCATCGTAATCATAAAAAGAACCTGTTGACAATAAAACGATGAACAGGTAATCTATTACGTCGCAAACGTGAACGAAAACCTCTTTTTTGTTCTTAGCAAAAACTGAATTCCAAACAAATTAAAATTATATCTCAAAATTGGAATATGCAACGGATCATAGAACAAACAAAAAAAAAAATTATATCGGGCGTGCCCGATGCCAAATTTCTATTTCTTTTTCTCTAATGTCAAAAAATACAAGTGGCTCGCTTTTCATTTGAAATAAGAATTGGGACAACAGAACAGAGTCTATTTTTACCAAACGTAATTGCCAACCGAACAATACACATTGTGGTGCTGAATGGGAAAATTAAAATTCCTCATGCACAACTTTGTGACGAAGGCCGTTCATATGAACTAGAACATGTCAAGGCTTCTACAGACATACAGATTGATACTTATATGGGTTCTCTTCAAACCCGTAAAAAACACTAAAAGTGAGTATTGCAGTCTTTGATTAAAATGTGATGAAGATTGATTGACATTTGGCGGTAAAAGCTAACAGGAAAAAGCTTACACGGCGTGCCCAATTCCTGTATTATCCTTATATTTTTATTTAAAAATTTTAGACAGATTTTAAATGAGGAGAATCGCAGAAAAAAACATTAGAGTTACCAAGAAAATATTTTTCTCTAATTTCAAAAGTAAGTATAAAACGAGCAGTGACCTCATCGGCGACCATCTTGAAATCCCGTGTTTAATTGCAAATATAATTAACGCTCACATGAATGCTATTAAGGCTGAGTGTAGTAGCCCGACCTTGGGGTCTATTTAATATTACTCGTTAATTGCGCAAACAACGCCTAGAGCAAATATCCAAACTGAGTGACTGTCAAACTAGCAATGCTATCGTAAACTTGTATTTGACCACGACATTCTTCACATTGTGCCTCTATAAGATTTGCATTAATTTGATTAAGTAATGATTATTCATCTTTATAAATTGCCCTGGTCCTAAATAAGTACTAAAGATATCTGTAATTATTACCTATTATCACGTAGCGCGAATGAGAGAATATATTTTAGAAAAAAAAAAACCGGCCAAGAGCGTGTCGGGCCACGCTCAGTGTAGGGTTCCGTAGTTTCCCGTCTGTCACAATAAGTATCCCCATTAAAAAAAAAATGAAATAATAGTTTTTGTAACAAAAGAAAAAACATGAAAAAAAAGCGGAAAATTAAACCCCCTCTGGCCCGAGTTTTGAACCCGGTGTTCTCTAAACTCAAGACCGCCATAATTACCACTGAGCCACCGTAACTAACGACATGACGACAATATTTACCTTTATATAATTGTAATTTTAATTGCGATTTTTTTATTTGAAAGAAGATA
>VKGM01013984.1:0-11958 GCA_007844875.1 Busseola fusca | reverse complement strand
GTTTAATCTTCTTCCAACACGAATGAGATTGGAATGACTATTAAAGAAAGGAGACAAAGATAATAGCTTGTTTTTTGCTGGTAACTCAGAATTGTTTTGATGTGATTCAGGGAACTGAGGCCTTGAAAACATATCTTTACTGAGAAACTGTGGCCCTAAGCACCACAATGAAGACGACAACAGCCTGTCAGCTTTAAGTCCACGCGAAGCGAGGTCTGCGGGGTCATCAGCTGAGTGTTTATGTAAAGAAGACACAGAATCTAATTCCCAAAACATATCCAAATCTACTTGCAACTTATTCGTATACAGACAGGCATGTAAAGAGGAATCAGACTGGTGATATGCACCCAAGATGAGCCAACTTAATTTTGACTCAAGCAAAGTGGGGTTATGTGTACCTAATGCGATACGGCCAGTGCCTATGATACCCCAAAAGATTTCCGCACCGACAATGTCGGTGTCGATCGAAGACAGAACATAATAAGTGGGGTCGGCAAGATGCACGTTCTTAGGTATACGTATGTTGCTAGTATCAACATAAGTATTAGGAACTGATGCTGATACTTTTGGCAATACGAGGCAATCAATATTCAGTTCATACTCACTGTCATCCACTGATTTTAATGACACTGAGCACTCCTGAGTACAATTGGAAGTTTTACCCTTATCAGGATAGCTGCCTGAAAACTTGGGTAAGTCAATTTTAGGTAAACTTATTTGATTGTGTTTGTGTACACTAGTAATGCAAGAATCCACCTGGCTTTCAGAATCCCCCTCAAGAACCTTTCTTGCGCCGCTAACCAGCTGGCGTGCAGAAGCCAATAAGCTGAAGTACAGCTTCTCAAATTCCTCGCGTTCCGCATATTGTTCGCTGGGCTCATCCGCCAACGATTCCAGCTCATCCTGTAATGCATCGTATTTTCCGTATAAGCTTTCAAAATTATTGAGACGATACTCGATTTCGATGACTTGTACCTCACTTAACTTTTCGTAAGAGCTAGAAATATTTAAATATGAAGTAAATTGCGTAAGCTTGGCTTTAATTGAAGCTAGCTTTTTAATTAAGATTTTGAATTCAGCCATAGCGATGGAACTTTAGCAGTAGCAGTAAGATAGGGTACTTGAAAAAGAAAAATAAATACCCACAATTTTTTTTTTATTTTTTAACGTTAAGCGCAATTTACTTAAGTCTTATAGGTAATAAACGATTAGCAATACATCGTAAAGTTGGTACTGGAGCAACAATAAGCAGTGAGAAATGAGATCGCTATTAGAAAAGTGCTCGGCGATTCTGATTGAATCTGTTGAGTAATTGCGAATGATGCAATAATTTTTAAGCACTAAAACGAATAATGTAATTCGATTAAATGGAATAATGCAAACTATATCGATAGTCAGTTGTAATAATTAATGGTTTTGAATAAGTATTTAGGTATACCCTACAAATTGTAGATTGACGTAAAAAGTTGATTGGCACAAATGAATATGATTTTAAGATAGAAATCAGTATTTTAAAATAGCAATACTTTAGTGTGTCTAATATTAAACAGGCTGTTTAAAACAAGTTTAAAGGCTGAAGATTATGGATTGATAGTAATGGAAATGTAACAAATTAGTTAACTGAATGAATTTGGAAAGTAAAAATGACTTGGCAAAATGTTGGAAAAAAGGAATCGGAACGTTCTCACGGTTTTATGCTGCCAACCCTTGATGATGTGCTGACGACTTCAATGAGTAGATCCTGGTGTCATCTCGGTGCCAGTTGATGAATGTTGACGTAAATATGTCTTCAAAGTCTTCTTGTGCTGAAGCTTCGATGATCTTTTCTTGTGCCGCCAGTTGGTTTGAACTCGATGAAGACGGCTGTTGCCGCACCGATGATGGTCACGAAGACCAAATGCTGACGATGACACGTAGAAAATGAAGACCTCTTGCGAAACTTGACTCGAAGATGAAGTATTTTCTTGCCAACCGATGAACCGTTGATTTTTTAAATTCTCCGTTTTTTTGTTCGGTTTGATTCGTACGTTAACGGTAGAAGGACCAATGGTTTTTTTTTTGTGCCGCCAGATGGTTTGAACTCGATGAAGACGGCTGTTGCCGCACCGATGATGTTCACGAAGACCAAATGCTGACGGTCGGTTAGAGAATTTACGTATCGTGTTGTAAGCGCAGCTGTGCGTGAAAGCGAGCAGCCGCTGACTTCTGTTGTTGTCTTGTTGATGCTCGCGGTCGGCGGTCGGTTGACTGTTGCCCCGCTGTCCCCGCACCCCTCATGCGCATGCCGGAAGCAATGTTGAGGGTAGTGGTCTCAACAATGGCAAATCAGAACTATCGAAATTTCAGACTTGGGTAATCATTTACTTACAGGTGGTTACATGAATCACAAATGAACTATTTCAATTATCAATTATTGAATTTCTCGATCTGCCCCGGGGATTTCACATTAAGCTGAAGATAAGTAATGCTAGAGCTTTGTTGGTGTTACATCACACCGGTGTACGTTGACGTCTAGTGAATGTTCTCCGAGTAGTAGTTGATGGCCGACGAACATCGGTCTATTTCCACGACCCGGATGACGCTGCCATCTGTAAAACATATTATTTTAGTTTCTCTTTTATTTCTGGAGCACAGAGATGAAAAATCTGCGAAAGATATCTATCGTCTCTTAGATCGTTACGTAGACTTTGCTTGCTTTGATTCAGTCTGGTCTACCTTATAATGGTTGATACAAAACGGTGGACTTCCTTTTCCATATGAAACTATGAACATAATACTCCATATGAAGGGGAAATTACAATAAATTATATTTTTTGTGAAGGAGGAGGAGGAGATGAATGACGCTCCCATACAAGTATGACCCGTCATGGTCTTAAATAAAACAATATATTATCCTGAAAAAATTTTTGTATTTACCTAATAGTCCAATTCATATTTTATTACTCCAGAACTCGGTGGTGCCGAGATGTAAATCTTGGGTGAAAATTCTTGCATGACATTTTGATGTTTAATTAAATACAGTAGGCCTGTACAAGTGTACATCGTTTTGATGATAAAATAATGGATCCATTGGCTTATAATAGACTAAATTTCATCCAAATCTAAAAGCCTTCTTAAGCAAAACTTTACTATATCACAATGAGTGCAGCGCTGGTTCTCCATCAGAAATAGGGCAAAATCAGTTGTCCAAAGTGCGAGTAGCCAAGGTAAATCGAAATAAGAAGATGCAAAGTCCGTGAAAGCCGGGGTCGGTCGAGAAAGCAGTAACAACAGATATCCAGTAAGAAAGTCAAAGGTCGTCGTAAAATACCAAAAGATATAAAATATTATTAAGTCTTTGTAAGGACAAAGACTCTTTATAAGGTCTTTGTAAGACAAAGTGTGGCCCAGCAAGGGCTGGGCCACACTTTATCCATCTATTTTTGACGTTCAACAGTAAAAAAATCATTTATTTATATACTTAGGCACATTAACGTGCTAAATGATTTTTTTTAAGTTTTAATAATTGATTTTAACTTTGAAAATACAATTTACTAAAAACTTTATTAATGCTTAAAATTAAGGCAACAAACAAGAAAAACGCAGAATAGACAGCGTTGATTCGGAATTCCGAATTCCTCGGAATTAGCCCATGCATGAATACGCGAGGGGACACCATAATGAACTGAGTAATATTACAAAGTAATTAATGCAGAGTTTAAAAACAGTGATAATAGTGTCTTAAGTATTTCCTTCCTGCAGACAGCTGGCTCGGCGCCAGGCGCCCGCGCACCAGGTCTCAATGTCACACCGCTCTCTGTAGCTACCACAGGTATTTTTGGAAACCGGTACCAGATGTAGTACGTACCGGTACTTCTAATCAGTATTGTGTACTGGGCCGGTCGCCACAAATATTTCTGTACCTAAATTTGAGTGAGAAAACAAATATTATAATTTTTATAAGCCTTAGAAAAATGACTTCGAAGGTTGTTCACCGCTCGAGGTTTCTCGTACATAATTATGTAAGATTTGTGGTACGCGCGCGGGTACCATATTAATAACAAATACAGTAAACATATAGCGTTCATATCTGGAATCAGTACTTAGACAAGAGGATGATTCTGGTAGAGAAAACAAAAAAAGCCAAAAACTGCACGCGGTTTGGCATACCATTATCACCTTCTGCAGTTCAGAAACAAAGGTCAAAGTGACACTGACGATCGAGCGCTCTAGGCATTTGTTTAGTTACGTTCAGATGTTAAAAGAGCTGAACTATCTAAATACTAGGTAGGCATACTATACCTACTTTATGAAATTAATTTATGACTACACATGATGTTTAAAAGATCATCGAATTTTCTAACGGTTCTAATCTGATTTGTCTCTATATGTATTTTTTTTATATGTATGTAATTTTCGGAGATACGGTTGACGCAGTGGCTGAGAAATCGATGGCTGCGCTGCCAGTCGCGGGTTCCAATCCTGCACGCAACAAATATTTTTATTGCCTACAGGTAATTGTTCCGGATCAGGCCGAATGACATTTTTTCACTCGTACAGAGCTTAACAAGGAGTATACTGGGAGAAACCGTCACGTAACAAAAAAGCATTATGCCTCTTCGATGGGACTTTTTGATGAAAACCCGGCCGGCGCCGCTCGGTTGAAATATGACTCATAATGACACATTTACATAGATACGTAGGTATTACTGTAGTTATCGGTTCTCAAGGAATATTAAAGGCATAATCTATATCATAGGCAAGAATCTATATTCATATAGTAAGCGCTAGTATGAAACGGAACGTTTATTAACTTCTCAAGGTGTCATCAGGTGTCAGTAACGTTTCGCTAGAATGGCCAATATGGCGACTGCGATTTGTTTGTCATTGTCAGCACCATTAGAATTTAACGAAATACTCGACAATCCGAATTTTGCAGATATTTTAGGTTGGGGAAAAAGTTTTTTCGCATTTTATATAAAACTTCAAAAGGTTTTTTTATAAAGTTTATTTACATTTGACTAAAGTATGTAGGTGCCATTTTGTTGTATAACTTTTTGCCATCTTGTAGGTAGGACGTGATCCCATTATTATTATTATTAATATTAAAAGCCCGTAATGTCATACTGCAGGGCGAAGGCCTCTCTACTCTCCTTCCACTTCTCTCTGTTTAAAGCCTCTGAGCACCAGTTGCTGTTGAAGGAGTCTAGCTCATCCCGTCATCTCCGTCTGGGCCTGCCGCGATGTCATTTGCCATTAAGAGGAACTCATTGGGTTGTAAGTTTGGGCCATTGATCGTCTGACATGCGGCAGATGTGTCCAGCTCAATTCCATTTGAGCGTGGCAGCTTTCCGAGTGACGTCAGTTATCTTTGTGATGGAACGGATAATCGTATTCCTAACCCGGTCTGTTATTTTGATACCCAGATTACTCCGTTACTCCGTTCCATTGGCCTTTTGGCTAACCTTGACGGCGGATCCTTGCCGCTCTGTCAAATAACATGTTTGTCCACCATATGTGAGGATATACCATATGTCCACCATATGCAAGTGATGCATAAAAAAAAAATAGGGCTTCTGATCAAAAAACTGCGCAAAGTGGTTTTGGCAGTCCTCTCGTGATGTTAACCTAACGCTGCCTATGGAATTCTGCAGAGAACGAAACAGGTAAAAATCTGACGGTACATGGTCAGGACTATACGGCGGATGTATTAACACCTCCCAGCCAAACGGTATTTGCAGACGATACCAATGCTGTTGTTAGCGAACCCACTGCAGATTTGTTGAGCGACACAATAAACATGGCTCTTTCGGAATTTCAATTATGGATTACGCCAAAAAAATTAATTGTCATTACGAAAAAAACGAACATAATATTTTTTAAGACTACATCACGTGATAGGGACATTTTAGATGTTAAACTGGAACAAATCAAGCTCAACATCATGGCACACAATATTGAACATTCTATATGCTCTTAAAATATATGTGTTTTGCCTATATGTAGTTCTCACAATAGGCACATGAAGGAGATGAGGTCTCCGAAGAAACGCAGATGGTACACGAAGTCCAATCTTGACCACCAGCTCAAGGACGTCAGTAGACCCGTTAAATATATTAAATAGGAAAGCAAGATCTGGAATTTTTCTTAGTTCGTGTAAAGGAAGATTATGGAATTTCTTACACCGACTAATATAGTTAGGAAGATAAGTGTTTGAACGATATTAATTTTATCTTAAAAATATGCGAACATATATAATACATACATATGCATGATAATCATTAGGTACTAGAGTGAATAAGCTCATAATAAACTAGTGTGCTTTACCATCAACGATTGCATCACTGCTTAGCATCAGGCGGGATCGCACACTAGTTTATAACATTAAAAAAAAACTCTTTTGTACACTATCAAGGCGATTAATATATACATTGTAATTAAGATTCCAGATTTGAGAAGCATATTCGAGATGGTTACGGACAAACGCACAGTATAGAATTTCCATGGTTTTGATATTCTTAAGCTCAGACGTGACCTTAAATTGAATCCCAAAGCCTTGTTGACTATATTGTCAATATGCGCATCAAACAAAAGCTATGAGTCAAAGATTACGCCAAGATCCTGGATGACGTTGACTCTGGCAATTAAGGTATTTGATAATTTGTAATCATACATAATATCATAAACGGGTTTGGCTTACGAAAAAATGTACACACATAACACTTTGATATATTTAAATCCAACCTTTCGGTCGCAGTAATCATGGAACCGGTCCAGATCCTCCTGCAATAGAAGTGCATCCTCAACGGTTGACACTTGTCTCAGAATTTTCATGTCATCTGCGTATAATAAAATTTTAGAATTTAGGAAACAAAAGGCGATGTCATTCACAAAAATATTGAATAATAGAAGTCCCAATAAGGATCCTTGGGGAACCCTCTATAGAATGTACATCGCCCTCGAGGTATAACCGTTGAGGACTGGCATCTAGGATGTTCATTTAAGAAAATAAAATGACTGACACATTTTTTCAATTTTATGCTAATAAATTATTTAGGGCTGATTTTTCCAACCCCAGATAATTTCAGATGATTAATTTTGAATTTTAGACAGTTCTTCCATACAAAAACTGTCAGACGACGTCAATTTTATTCCACGAATTAAAAACATATGTCGATTGAATAAACAGCCATTAATGTAGTAGCTACTTTGTCTTAATGCAATGATATAGTTTAAATAATCATATTGCATTGAAATGAAATGAAATGATTTATTTCTGTAAGTAGGTTTGTACAAACACTTTTACATGTCAATGTTTTTTTTATTTATTTATTTATTTTTTAGCTAGATGAGTTCGGCGTTTCCTATCTGACTACTCTGAGAAGAAAGTACCGAAACAAACTCAGAGGTCACAGTCTCTTTTAAAGTCCAGACATAATCTTGGTCAGATCATATGAAGACCACGTAGAATCAATGTCTGAGATGGTCTTTTTAGGAAAGAACCACACAGGTTGAGAGGGCCTGTCCAGTCAGTGCACGCATTTGTCAGAAATTTTTCAGCTCAACTCACAACTTAAGGAGCTCAATGATTCGACGAACAATACCAAAGAAAGGACATTTGGGTAGGCCACACAAATTACTCAAACTGCCAGACTACAAACATTAGATATGAATACTCCTATCATACTGGACAACTTTAAAAATACACACAATTGCACGTTGTATACAATAGATAGATAAACTAAGACGTACCTGTGAGTACGTGTAGTCTGGAACAACAATCAGTATTGTATTTTATACCATCCCAGACAATAATACGTTTGTTTCCGTTTATTATCATCGTTGCATTGTTGTGTTCTTTATCAATTATCATGAACGCCTTCGTTATTTATAAACCGCAAAACGTGATACCCCTAATAGCCTAATACATTAAGAATTGGATTAGATAATATCCCTATCATTGAGTAGAAAACATATTTCCAGTTTTGGTAGGTGAGTAATGTATTCGATAGCAAGGCTTTTTGATGACTAACACATAGATTACGAAATACTCATGCTTTAACTTATTTTGCACTGGCATAAACGTAATGCAAGTTTCTCAATTTTCAATACAACAATGTTCATCCATATACGAAAACTGTATGATGTCATTCTTCGGAAACTACACCCACCTGAGGGAGACAATATGTATGTTACCAATAAGGAATCGATCACAAATCATTATGTAAAATGTTCTCGTAAATTATTTCTGCAATTTTACTGTGTCTTTACTTTTTTATGGCTATGCTAACAGCTGTTGCTTTCCGCAAAAACCTTTTTTGAAGTCACACTATAGTCAACTAGCAGAACTTTTATTTGTATAGTATAACAGGAAAACCCGTTAGTATTATTTCAAAATCGGAAATGTATACGGAATGTATCTGTTTCGTATCAAGCGAAGTGTAACACTAAATGTGGATAAAGCTAGATCATCATGCGTGCGAAACGAACGTGCACGCACATGGTGCGGTTTCACAACTCCCTAATAACATCCTAAAATAAATAGGCGAGAAACTCGACCCATTTGAGCTAAATCGGTAGTAGCCGTTGCCAAAGCGTGTACTGTAATACTGTTCGATCATGCCCTTACGTGGGTAGAGAACAGCAAAAGGTCAACGTAAAATGTTTAAAAGGTCATATTATATTCGGTCTTGCGCTTTACTTCACTTAGACCTCTTGTCCCTCGTGGGCGTAATGGATATTGAATATACCTACGCGGAAAGCCTACTCGTCCCAAATTCGATGTCCATCAATCTATTTGCTACGGCAGGACTACAAAATCGCCTAGAAATGTTCCTGTTTGAAAGAATAAATAAATTGAGCTCTACGAGTCTCTGGAACAGAGGCGCATAAACTATTTATTGGGAAATGGTGACCTTTACCCCTTTATTACTCTGATAGTTGAGGATGTTAATACAACGACAGCAATGGTCTCATATCAAAATCAAGTCCGACTTGGGCGATAGTATTATTGATTCCGATAGGCAGAAGTGTTCTAAAACTAAAATAAAACCCGGGTGTATTACTAGAAATGTTGAAAGGTTACGCAAATTCAGCTGATAAGTTCACAAATGATGCGTTAAATTCAGTGATGTATGAAAATCGTTTAAATTATTGATTTTATGAATGTCGAAACAGTGGAATAAGTCTTTAAACTTCCGACGTTAGCGTGGGTGTAATAAAATTTAGGCATTCGCGAATGCGTTTAAGCCTTTTATAGCGGCATGAAATTTAAATAAACTCCTCCATAGTTTTCCGTACGTATGAATTTTAAACTTTCCATAAATACCAGTATCGGGGAGCTCTCATAAATCCCGAGCTTAACTAGTCGTGAAGAAAATGACCGGTTATAAAAATATACGCCACGCATATAGGTCAAGAACCTCTAATACAGTGTGGTGCATCCGAGCATCTCACGCGTTGTTAGAAACCTTTGTTTAGTTGAATTTCAGCTTCAGGGTTGGCAGTACGCCACAAACGAGCATGCAATAATCAAAATCCTATTACAGCCGATAAATTATAACAGCTACAGTAACATCAGCATTTAGTAACCCTACGTCGAGATTACAAGGCTAAATCATACTCGTTACTTCATTGTGTTGTGCATCGCAGAACAAATTATACCCTTGTAGGTTTTATACGAAAGGTCATCTATTCTTATAAATGAATTATAATGATTTATGAATCATAAACCTTTATGTCGAACTTCTTTATTATGTTCACTTAGTCAGATTTGATTTTTCAGAACAATGAAGAATACATTGGATAGAATTTGAATAATAGGGCAACTTTCTTTCAAGAAAAATGTAATCAAAACGGAACAGGTTGTTTTGAATAGGCCTATGGGTTACATATCGAAACCGGTTTCGATATATTAAAATCCTTCCTACATTCAAATCACGTTTTAGTAGAATGCATCCTGTTATATCGATAATGAAACCGCTTGATCCTTTATATACGAACGAGTACATCTATTGGTGGACTAAATAAGGAGTGTGTGTGCATCGAATCGTGCGCATCGTTTGCTACGTTCTTCAGGGTCGACGTAACAGTCAGTTGAGCGTGTCCAGTATGACTTATGATTAGGCGTATTGAATAACGGGTGTGCCTTTTTTTATTTCTTTGGAAACCATTTAGTGCTTTGATTTAGAAATTTAACAATTTATAATTGGAGCAATTTGTAGAGCTGTAATTGCATATAAGCAGACCATCTTCCGATCAGTAATTGTACTTGTTATTTGAGCTTCTATGTTTTTGTTATGAAAGCTTCGCAAGCCTATAAAATGTATTTTTGTCTTGAAAGAAAAACCGAATAAAAATTGTATCGGAAATGTGACCTAAATGAACTCACTTTTAATTTTAGATTTTTCCCCCATTTCCATCGTAAACAAATACGCAAACCGTTGTTTGGAGCACTCGTTGTTTAGACAACCAAACGGAACGTTCAGATCTTTATGCGCATTTCAAGTCGCTTTACGTCATCAATGCGATCTCACAATGTAAATAAATACTGTGCCGTAATTTTGCATCTTATCGATCTATACTAAAAAAAGTTTACGCAAACGGCCCTAGAAATATGTAAGCTTCCTGTGTATTGCAAGAATCGGTCAAGCGTGACGTTGGTTCATTACAATTTTAAATTAGGTGTTTGTTGAAAACACTCCTCCGCCAAAGCTTGGTTGTTGGTATACGAATGCTATAGAATCTGTATGAATAACTTTGAATAGTCAAATATTTTGCACAAAACAAAAACAGCCGAATATGGAATTGTAGTTCGTGGCCTACAAAGGCATAGAAAAGTCAGATCTAAAAATGATATGAAACCTTTGTTTGTTTTGGTTCAAACCTGACAGGACCACAAAAAAAATCTGCTACTATTGTTATTATTAGCTGGTTATTTTTATAAATGAATAGAAAGTTTACTGCAATAAAGTGTGCATCGAACTGTCTAACATTTAATAGTGAAATCGTGTTAAGTAGCCCCAGCCTAGTATCTATCGAACTAACAAATTAGCTACCTCTTATCTATTTACATAGATTCAAATCAAAGTAGAGTTCGCTTAATACGTTCAATTTTATTGACTCACTGTGTACTAGTCACAAATTATGGCACAGTTATTTTGGGAGAGTAACCCAGTTATACACGCACCACGCATCATCTACCCAGTATATTTGGATGTTAATTTACGTAATTAACTTCACGGTACTTGAAGCAGGTTACTAAATAGGAAAGGGAACATTATCCTGTGGCTGATGGATTTTGTGCTCTCTTGTGTTACTGTGAGTGTGCAGTATTAGATTTCAAACACGTCGCGAGGCATTCGAAAATAAACACAGGGTACAACTCATTATATATTTATAGGAACTTACATTCAAGTTAATACAGCACTTACATACCGTTAGTTAAATATAAATCACAACTACATGATCCTCGTAATAAATAGTTATTCTTATGTCAAGTTTTGTACGCGAAGACATTTAAAAATTATACAAAAAAAATATGTCACCAGCAAAACTGGGTAAAGGTACACGTAATTCAGCCGAGGCTGTTCCTAATAAGGCAAGACAAGCGTTCTTAATAAGCACATAACGTGGCGCAGTCAAGGTGTACGACCTCCTGACTGCGCGACATATTGAGCGCACTCGGAACAGACACTAATAACTCTTCGCGAAGACCGAATGTCGATAAATGAATCACTCTACAGTTAGGTGTCAACGCACTTCACTTGTTGCATAGAACAGCGACGCGGACGCAAGCCGTGAGCGCCACAGACTAAACCTTCTTCATGCTGCACCAGAGGCGAACGCCCGAGCTTAGCCGAAAATAGCACCCGGCAGTGCACTGGGATACCCTAGTGACGAATTCCGCAACGAAGCTCAAATTTTCTTTGTTTAATGAATCACCACATTATTCAGTTACATTAATATTTCACTGCTACT
>VKGM01013983.1:0-11966 GCA_007844875.1 Busseola fusca | reverse complement strand
ATCTAATATTTATGTTCCTGACTGTTCCACAGGTTCTGATGTCCACAGGAATTTTTGGTATTGCCCCACACAAGATAATAATGTTGGTAAGCGTCTTATAACAGACGCTTATCAACGGACGGTATTTTGTCATCAACATCATCATTACAGCCGAAAGACATCCACTACCAGACTACAGGCATCCCCAAGCACCTCCACTTTGACCGGTTCTGTGCTTGCCGCATCCAGCGGATTCCTACGGCCATTCATTAACATTCCATGTTTATGATAAAGATTAATTAATTTAAAAAAACAAAAAATATTTCACAGTTCGGTCCGACGTCTGACAAGAAGGGCTCTTTATAAAGACTCAATCAAATACACTAGGTAGACAGACTAGTTTGGGATAACATTCTGACAGTTCATTTCATTTTTCAGACTTTTCTCAGACAGCAATAATTTGCAGACCAAGGCAGTTACTTACACTGAAGCCCCGTTAAAAGCCGCGTCGTCCCTTCGCTTACAAAAAACTAAAAGGTCGCAATATTAAGATTGGCACCGCAAATTGGTTATCTGACGACTTAGGAGTAGACCTTTTTAACGACAGTAGCAGTTTGTTGCAGAATTCTACTGAAACCTAAGCGTAGGTTACTATACTCCATCGGTTTAGGTAGTTAACTAAAGGTAAACAAAAAACCACGTGACTTAGTTAACCGACTAAACATAATACCAATCACTTCAGTTGTCATGCTACGTTACAGTTGTACTCTTCAATTTAGCAACGGTAATAACGAATTACAACGTCTCGTGGTTTTTTTGTTTACCTTTTTGTTAGCTACCTTAACCGATGCAGTATAGGCCGCATGTCTGCCGTAGTATGCTTTTATGTCAATTCTGCGCAGTAACAAACAAAAGCTAAATGAGAAAAAAAATATTTATGAAAAAAAAAATTTGAAAATTTCTGCGCGGAGACAAACAACAGAAATATGAAGAAAAAAAAATATTCACAGACAGTGTCCAAATTTTCACTATGATGTATATGCCTCTATAACAACAAACACTAATAACAGACGTTTTGTATAAATAAATTATGGTACGGAACCCTTCGTGCGCGAGCCGCGAGTCTGACTCGCACTTAGCCGGTTTTTTTGAAATACTTAAACATATTTATAACTACACATTTTCATCTATACGCTAAACAACTCATGCGTTCTCTTAATTTTATCTTTAAAAGTGTACGATTAACAGAAACTGACATATAATATTCTCTAGTGAGGTTTTCACAGCAAATATTATACAGGTGGTAGGCCACATCTTCGGCTGCCGGCTTAGATGTTACCACCCACCAGACAAAGCCATGCCGCCAAGCGATCCGTCGTGTTCCGGCATGACGTCTGGTGAAGCCGTACGGAGGACGGGTCTGAGCAGTTTCGCTCAACTGCCGTCTTCCGTCCTATTCACTCTACTTACTATTTACTCTACTTAGAGTGAATAGGCTCATAATAAACTAGTGCACTTCACCATCAACGATTGCATCACTGCTTACCATCAGGCGGGATCGTGGTCAAGCACTAGTTTATAACAATGAAAAAAAAAAATCCAGCCAATTACGCTGATTTCTTTGTTCACAAAGCAACATTAAGAAAAGGACAGAAATTAAATGTTACTTTAATCCGGTCAAATTAATCAGCGCCTGACGTAAATTGTCACTTTTTAAGTAGCCATGTTTTAAATCGCGTCTAAACTATCTATGGATTACCTTTATTTTGACAGAATTAAACAAAAACTTTATCTTCTGTCCTTTTCCTAATAAAATAGAAAGAAAAGATGCACGGAAGTTAAATTTAATTTAGTTTGTGTACAAGGAAATCGGCGCAAATGTATATTGGAAAGGTCATGGTGGACTGGTTTGTGGTCCAATAAACCTAATCGTGAGAATTGAGGTTCTTTCACTTGGTAGATTACAGAGTATTTTTTTTTATGGCTGTTTGTCGGTAGGCCATGGTCTGTAATTTAAGAAGTTGGATATACGTTTTGTTTACATGCAACACTAGTAATGTTTAGTTTTTATTTAAGTAGTAACTTCGAACCGTGCTCTAGGAAATGTATTTTGTTATATTTCAAAAAAGCTTTCTTATTCATTCGAGCTTGATATAGTATTAACAGCACAGCAAACTCGATTCCAAAATAAGTCATATCGTAGTTTGTTTGAAAATATTAGGTAGTTAGTTGTAAAATTGTCTGAATCTGAACCACAAAGCGATAAACAACTTCATTCATTTTACAGCATGTTTCTACCTACTGTTAAATAAACCTAGGTCTCCATTTTCGACGATCAAAACACCATAAATAAGTCACTACTGCGACTTCAATAGATATACTACAACACGTGTTTTATTTCCCAGAACTATTATTTATATCGATTTTTCGTTTGCCCTTGACTCAAGCACTCTGTTCCATGCATAAAGTATGAAGTACACTGCAGTACAACTAACCTTCGGCACTCAAGGATTCCATATTTTATTCATGGAAACTGGAACTGGATCGAAGTAAAGCAAGATTTAAGACATGGGGATGGGTAATACCATTTTCGTATTCCATTTTCTGGCACAGCAGCGCAATTTGCGCTACTTAGGGGCGTCAACTATGCCAAATTTGTTCTCCTGCAAACTTCGGTAACAGTTACCAAAGCAATTATTTCTTTGAAGAGAGATTTTCTCCAGTGCGTCAATTGCATTTTAAGTTCCAAATCTAATTGAACTATGCAGGTCCTACAAAACAATGTCTGCCTGAATAAACTTTATATAGGAACCAAGACCATAGAGCATATCTACAAAATTCGCAAAACAATACGATATAACAATAAGTATACCATAGAAACACCAGAGTGGACCTTTAACGTACTCGTACGTAGAAAGGCGGAAAGTCGTGAGATGTCGGATTCGACATCAAAACGTACCGTATGCAAACATTGTGAACAAGTGGTGGGAAATAGCTGAAGATTTATGTGCACAAATCCGCTCATCTTTAGACCAAATCGGGTTTAGTTCTTGAATTCCAAGATAAACACGGTTAGTTCTCATTAATTAATTCTAGAACGTGAATCTAGTCATGTAGGACAAGTTAATTAATTAACTAAGCTGCTAAGTAGCACTTTTACTTAACTATTCCCAGGCATAATCAGGTTCTTCTGTCTGTGTGAAAAGTCTGGTGCTGCGACCACTAAGCTGCTTCCGTATCTGTGGCTTATTTCCTTCCCTTTTTCACTCAGCTGAGTAATCGGAGGTACCTTTATATTATTCGAAGCCTTTCTCGTATTTTTTGTTTATGTCAAGAATTTCGAACCCGAAATTCGTCCGAAAAATCAACTGTTCTTTACTTACGCAGGAACTCCAAAATATCATAAGGCAATTACGGCAATCACATTCAAACCTAATATTGATGGTTACCCTCAAATATCATGAAATACTTATTATTCTAAGTGCGTTGTCTGTAATTTAGTGCACGACTTTACTAAGTACTTTACATGATTCTCTGCAACAATGCCTAAATTTCGCAACAAACGCCCATCGCATAGACCACAGACGCAAAATATCAAAATCATGATTTGAACAAAATAACAATGGTTCTTGCGAAACAATTGGACCCAAAATAATCCGATTAAGTTCGCATAACTTAAAAGAAACCAGCGTAGCAAGAACTGCTAGATATACAGATATGGTCAATGCCCAATAAAGGTATCACATTGACAAAAGATCTGCCCAAAATGGTTGTTATCAAAATTCATATTACGGAGACACGATTTGAACATACTTTCACCTAAAGTTGCGTGGTTTTGGATAGCATACGTTGCCAAAGATGAAAAATATACCAAAAAGTTTCTAAGTCTTGAGATGCACATAACAATATTTGTTCAAATCAACGTCTAGTTCAACCGTTAGATTTCTGGGTAGCCACTTTTAAGTCGACGCTCGACAATAAAGAAACATGATCGTTCGCTGTAAAATTCCTTCAAAAATAATAGAATCCTTAATGGATCTTTAACTAGGAAGCAAACAGGTCTAAAAAGGTCAATGATACCCAAAACACCCCTTACAAAATATTACCTCACGCGAAGATTATAAACCCCCACGACACGAAATATTTACGAGGTTTAAACATGCGACAGTTCACACGTGCACGCAACATCAACAAAACTGAAATCATAACAGTCTCTTAAGCATTTCCTAATTAAGGTGAGTGCATTTGAGCACGTTCTTTTGTTTTTATAAAGTGCGTACTACTGACATGTTTGAATAAGGCATTTTGTACTTTGTGAACAAGGAACGTCGATGATGAGCGGTTAGAATCGCATAATTATAAGTTACTGGACTGTATTTTACACGGTACGGATATTTGACTCAGATCTCCATAGTATCTAGGTATCGATACAGTCTTCTCAAAAATTCCGTCACAATTAATTATCAAAGCATGCAGTGTCTGACAGTATAGGCAAAGGCCACCTTTTTCTGTGAGAAGTGGCCCATAATCCACGCGGACCAAGTTGCCATGTCTTCGAATTTTTGGTTGTAGGACATCGCGAGCATATCCTAGTGTCTGAAGATTAAGGTAAATTAGGTCTCAATCCACTCCACTCAATCCACTTAACATCATTGTAACGCATTACAAACACGGAGTAAGTGTGGACAGCGGGCTTGTTTATTTTGAATATCAAATGTAAACCACTCCTAGTATTGTATTCATAACAGGAGATATCTCCGTACTTGGACGCAGAATACTAAACAGTCAGATCAGAACAATAATAACTCCAAGTTTAATCTCACGTTTTCTATTTCTGTAAGACGGAATATTTAATAAGTTTATTTTAACGACAACATATCCTGTCTTCTAATAATATATTTATTTAATGCGTACATTAATTCATCTGGAGTGGCTTATGGCTAAGTAGTAATAGTCACACGGGTCGATCAACCAGGTTAAGCTACGCTTTCCACGGTTGATCCGTGGATGGGTAATCATGTTTACATATCGGAGACTCCCCGTGCCTCGGAAAGGATGTTAAGCCGTTGGTCGCGGCTATTATTCTTGCATGCGTTACTAGTCGTCACAAACCCGAAAGTCTGACAACCAGTCTTACCAAGGGGTACAGTATTACTTTGTATCTTGGTCGTGGAAGTCAGATAAGCAGTCGCTCCATGTAAAATAATGGTATTCGGCTCAGCATGCAGTTAGACTGGATGCCGAACCTAACATAGTTGCGAAAAGATGCATTAATTCATCCAACAAGACTTTGTTTTCATTATTTGTAGAAATGTCTCTTTGATAGACTTTTATGACTTGAAAATTCCACATCAGACGACATGTTACTTGGAAAAGGGCTTATTAAAAGAAATTATACGAAGAGGAGCATGTAGATAAGATTGTTCCGTGAGTTACTTTTGGAATTCCGTTCGCTATTGGGCAACTAATCTCACGATCAGAATGATGTCTTCACTTCGAATCAAATACCTACCAAATGGAGCATGAAACTTCTAATGAAATGAAATTATTTTAACCACGACAGGACTAGGTACACAATCCTGTCGTACAAAACTACTCTTCCAACCCTCTTAAGTAAAATCAATTAGAAAAAAAAAAGTACATAAATCGCTCATCTAAAGAACATTGGCCTTGACGTCGCTATGTGTATTGTCTGCATTGTGCACATAATTATAGCATGGCTGGTCGATGCTTGCGCAAGTACTATCAGATCAGGCGTCATTATCGAGCCAATGTCTATACAATTCAATTATACTGCCTTTGACAGGTCTTAAAATGTGGTCAGCATACTTTGGTAATAAACTATTTAGCTTTAGACTTAGATGGTATTTATTGATCAATATTCAAGTATTAGGATTGTAAAAACTATCATAATATCGTGTTTTAAATTATCTAGTGTCGTGCCTAGTTAGGAAGGTTGGCTAAGTGTCATCAACTGTGGTCAACTAGTAAAGACGTAGGAGAAAGAAGTAGTTAAAAAGTAAAATATAATACGTTTAGCCTCGTCTTAAGTGTCATCGGGAAATCTAGGAGTCCTAACCATGTTTTGAATCGGAAGTCAGTGCTGTTATGTATTTTACACATTCATAAATCAATGTATTTTTGTTAGTTCAGCGTTACATTGTGTGAAGAATAGGGAGCTGTTGTCCGCAGCGGAAATAATAAAATATGTAGGAGTGGCTACTAACAGCAAAGGGCCGTTTATAGAGTTGATTTATTAACAGACTTTGGCTGATTAAGATTAAACATTAATCAAATACCTAGCTGAAATTGTAAGTAGTATTTTCCTGTATACTAAAACTACAATACTGTATAGGTTGGGTATAGGTACTTTAATTTTTTTCCTTACAGCATCTCAAGACGCGCGTGTAGCCCTTTGCAAGCACGCAATGAATCAACACTTTGTATTGTATTGTATTATATCGAGAGGAGTCTTTTGTTTAACGCCCTTTGTTGCAATTAGCTCTTCATTTTATGTCTACAACACGTCGGCCTTAATTGAACAGTGTGTGGGGACTAATTACTGGTTTGTTTTTCATTAGGAAAGTGGTTGAAAGATTTCCCTATGCAGTTAGATGATCAGCAATTTTGAATGTTACTTTCGCAAAGTAGAACTTGTTTTGCCTTGAACAATGCTTTGTATATGATTGCAGTGTTTGCAAAGTTGGTATTGTAAATTAGTACTTAGTTTCGTGTAACGTCAATGTGGTTTCCGTAGTGTAGCGGTTATCACGTGTGCTTCACACGCACAAGGTCCCCGGTTCGATCCCGGGCGGAAACAGTTCTTTTTGATTCCCTTCTAGACAACTTTTTTGTAAGCCGAAGTTTGGAAAAACAGAATTCTGTCAGCATTTCAACTGTATGTTAATAAAAAAACCTATTTTTACCAGCAATTAACACCGCTGTTGTCGGTAACAACTATCATAATAATAAATCTGTCACTAAAAACAGACAGTTTAAATGTCCGGCCGCAACAACAAAATCAATCTGCTCCAAAAATAAACGACAATCCGACGGAATCAATGAAAGTAAACCGAATACACTGATTAAAAGTTACGCCGGGCTCGAGAGTCGGGGTCGAGGTACAACGAGGGACTGTCGTACGTGCCTAACGAAATTTTATTAATTGGCCAGGCCAGGCCACGCCAGTCCAAAGGTCACATTAGGTAACGAACTAGCCAAAATTGACAAATTTCATATGTGAACTATGAAATCGTTGGTCAAACTTTAAAATTAAATCCGCCGCGCACCGGAGGCTGTATAATCGTTTTAAAAATCACCGGAACTGAATATTTTTCGGCATAATTGATTGCTTGTTAATTGGGAAAATAAATTGGGTGTTATTATCGTGGGGCGAATAATTGTGAGGGTATGAAAGCAAGTATGTACTATTAAATCAGTGACTATTGGAATGATCATGACGGCCAATACACGACGTACAGTGCTCATTATAATTATTATTTTTCACGCCAAGAATCCATTTGATTCTCAACTAGGCTTTTTTCGGATATCTATGGAAGCTTAAAGAATTTCAATGCATTAATATAAATTGTCAGAAATATTAAGCGTTTTATGTAATCGTTTCAGCGATACGTAAGTGCTTCTGTTTCTGATTATAATCTTTTTATTGCCTTTTACGACACCTGAGGGAAATTGGGGTTGCATTTCATTTTTCACAAGGGGAACAGTGTAGTAAATCTTGAAAAAAATTATGATTTTAGTTATCTATGCAAGAATTTGAATGACGTATTTTCTTCCGCTTGCCTTCTTAGGATCGTGATGCAAAAATATTTTTACATATCCGACTGGTAATTCCAGACGTTAGGGTAGCGCATTCAAACCCATAATTAAACAAACTCAGCTTCATAATTCGTATTAGGAAAGACAAGTAAATAGTATGAATTTATTATTACGTTTTATTTTCTGTTTGATCAAAGAAAATAAAGCGTAATAATAAATTCCAGCCCAGAATTGGCCTTCAGAGCTATAATTTAAAACAATCAAATTCTAGTCGCAGTCTCATCTCGACGACAAACAAACGTGAAAAACTTTTCAAATTGTAGGAAAATTAGACGTGTTTTTGACAGGTTGATATTGAGATCAGAAGGACAATTCTCATAAATAAAAACATTCAAAATCTAGTCGAAGTCTTATTTCGGCGAGGAACGAATGTCTAAAACTTGACAAAACGTAGGGAAATTAGAATATTAGTATTTTTTGGCAGATTAAGACAGATCAAACAGTGAACGTTCTTAAAATTACCAGAATTACCCCTCGGGTTTCTTAAATATATATCCGACTGCTAGTTTCAGAGATTAGCGCATTCAACCAAAAAGAAAACGACCAATTGTGAATCAGACTCACGCACGAATAATCGTTGGTATAGTGGCAACAGAAATACTTTATCTGAGAAAATTTCATGAGATACAGTCAGACAGACAGACGGACAGAGAAATCTTAGTAATAGGGTCCCGTTTTTACCCATTTGGAACCCGAAAAAACAAACAAACTCTTCAGTTTTTTAATTCTTATAAATATAGATATTACTAAGCTGAACGAGCAAACCATGTATTGCCACAAAAAAAAAAAAAATAGATGTTGGCCGATTCTCAGGTCTACCCGATATGCAAACAAAATTTCATATAAATCGATCAAGCCGTTTCAGAGGAGTATAGTCACTACCATTGTGACACGAAAATTTTATATATATAGTAGATGATGGTAGAGAAGGACATAGTCTTATTTTTGTCCCGGCAGCACGTTCCCGTGGGACAACTTCCGACAACCACGCGGGCAAAGCCGCAAGCAGTAACTAGTATAAGCTAGTGTGAGCAAATCGACATTTCCATAAGCATTTTTGGTTAGTAATAGCTTTAATCGAGCTTTCATTTTTATTGATTGTCATTTTTTTAAATTAGTGTCCGTTCCTAAATCACCTGGGACTTGGCCCTCTGACCTCAATGACATTACTCATCAACGTAAAAACCGTCTGTTTATTAAAAAAATATTTTTAAGCGGAACACGAAAACCTTGGATTAGCTTACGTAACAAAACCTGCAAAAATGTGGTACGTTTTTACAACGACAGGGACATAGGTATGTCGGATTTTTTAGCCACGCACTTGACATAGTATAGAAAGATGCAGAGGGCCAAATTATTTATTTGTCGGAGTCATTCGTTTGACTATTTGGAACGCCAGCGCCGCCCCGTGGCGACAGAGTCTAGCCTGAGTTCGTGGTTGTGAAATCCCACTACAACTACAAACGCAGTGCGGAGTTGTGCTCTCGGAATCAACGAAACATTGGACATCGAACGAGCAACATGTTCTTAGAAACTGTCTCGCGTTCTGTATCGTTGAGTTGTGTGCCTACAGTGTGTGATTCGCTGGTGCGATTAACTGGTTCGTAAATTATAAACTGAATGGAACTGCAATCCGTTTTTCTATTGTGCTAACCAGCACTACCCATAGCACGCCCACAGTAATTTAAATATGCCTGATGTTAAGGAGAAACAGACAACCTTCTCCGACATATTGAACAGCCTCGATAGTATTACACTTTGCGACTGCAAGGCCTGCGGAATAATTGCGTAAAATAATATCAGTAGCAATGCTTTTTGGCAGTTCAACAACATTCATTGCGTTGTTAGGTAGACAGTTTAGTCGAACATGTGAATTAATGGATTAGCAATATCCTTCAAAATTATTGTGATTATGATTGATAGTGTGTTACGCAATTAGGGCACCGACTTCTCCTACCAATAAAAGTGATGCCAGTTAGGTATCACAGGGTCATCCAGTTCTTTAGATTTCTTTGTGGACTGTAGAGAGTATCAAACCAGCACTCTAATTGTATAACACACAATTAATCGGAATCTGCATCATTTTGAAGCAAATTTTTAAACCATTGCTTCATAAGTTCGAAAAATTTGTCTGCACAACAGGTAAATAACGCAATGAATGCAGATTGTGGTTGTTCAAATGATACAAACTAGTCTCAATCATTTGCCGAAATTTTGTTACGCAATTAGGCTGCAGTATTGATTTTGCACGTTAGTCTGTATGTCGTATGATGATTTTTTGAAAATGTAGCTACTACAGAAATCTATAACTATGGTACATGTGTAATTAAATATGTAGGTATTGTAAATTTATGGCACTCATAAATTATATACAACATAACGATCATTTGTATCATTTTATATCTATGCGCTTCGTGGAAATTATACCTTCTGTTATCATTTACTTAGTATCCCTACGTAGAATTTAAACCCTTTGAATTTACTTTGTTGAACTCGCTCTATGTCCCTAGAAGGACGCTCGAATATATAGTCACAACTTTATTACTAACTACGTATATTATATATAATAAGATTTAAGTGGCTTTGAGGAGAAAATGTTGAAATAAGTACTTACACGTAGAACTTGTTTGTGTGAATAATTTTCTTCTCATTACTTATTAAAAACTGATAGATTTTCTGTTGTAACTATGTAGTTTTGTATATCTTGATCACTAAAATAACTGACTTTTTTATTGTTCCTCTTGTGAGCCCACTGATACATTTATTTACAGAAATGTCCACTGAAAGATTGTATCAAATTCTTATTGAACAAAAAAAATAATCATTTTTCTGACAAATCATTGTGACGAAAACCAGCAATAGAAAGAACATACACTATACAACAGAATTTCAATTTCAAAAACATTTTAAAAGCTGTGTTTAATTACTAACAGTTATCCTGTAAATAAGGGAATTCCTAAACTAATATATTGTGGACAAATCTAAAATGGCGTCAAACAATTGCGCGCCAAATTGTAAAGCTGAGCAAATGTCACAGGCTACGGATTAGGGATGTACTTGTGATGTATAAATCGATCATTTAAAAGGCTTTTAATAACAGAGAATTTATTGTGCTTAATTACAACATCATGTATTTCCTTTTCTTTCTTTCTTAACTTAAATGAAATGCCGACATAGGAAATCAGTAACTATGTTTCCCAGTACTTCAGAAGTTTGTTCTGAACTAACACATACAGGTGTTTATGATGAATCGAGTCCAATTCATTTTGTTTCAAGCAACAAAGCCAAAAGAATCTTATGTATTATTTTTGTTTATAGATGATTTTCTTATACACCACTATTCTTTAAAAGATACGTAGAAACTAGTGTAGTTAAAAGTCAATACTATTATTATACAACACTCCCACGATTACCACGTGCTTGGTGCTTCGTCTGCTATCTACGCTGAGATTTGATTACCGGTTGCATTTCTCTTTATCGATACCTAAACAGTCAATAGCTAAGCGATACACATGACACATCACTTGACCAAAACAAATGAATTGTATGTAAATGAACGGGTGATTAGTGAGCAGCGGCGGAGAGCGATCGAATTATACTTAACGAGCTTCACTGATTGTGGCGATGCGTTTAATGCCCCGCCCGGGCCCCTCGTGAACCCCAAGGTGGCCGCGTTTGGGCCTCAACACTGCACACCCCTGCACCCTATTTAAAATTAAACGAATACCAAATTTTATTTCAATGAAAATTAAGTTGATCTCAGAGTGACTAGCACTACTGAAAAGTTATAAAATGTTTGAAGAAAAAGATTATTGTAACATCAAGTTACTACAATGTGTCAAATTTCTTCAATATAGACTGGCGTCTGTACAACAAATAAACATTAAGTACAAAGTTCTTAAAAAAATGTATTGCTATGAAGGAATTTCTAACGGTGGTAGGCCACATCTTCGGCTGCCGGCTTAGATGTTACCACCCACCAGACAAAGCCATGCCGCCAAGCGATCCGTCGTGTTCGTGTTGTCTGGTGAAGCCGTACGGAGGACGGGTCTGAGCAGTTTCGCTCAACTGCCGTCTTCCGTCCTATTCACTCTACTTAGAGTGAATAGGCTCATAATAAACTAGTGCGCTTCACCATCAACGATTGC
>VKGM01013982.1:0-11974 GCA_007844875.1 Busseola fusca | reverse complement strand
ATATTAAAGTACATAATTATGTACATCGTAATCTAAGAGCAGTTAATAGACAAATTCTTACAAATGTTTTCATTTTTAGGTTTAACAGCTGTTGATCTGTCACTTAAGAACCTACACATTAGCAAAGAGGAGATGATATCCTGAAAAGTATGAAAAATTCTTCTATTGTGTCTGGATATTCCTCATTGACTCAAAGAAGTTGTCTGCATTTCTGCACCCCTTATACAAAAAAATCTCGAAAGAACCTTCTTGCAAATCAAACAATTTTCCTTTTTTTAAACCCAATACCTGGCCTCCTATTCCCGCTATTACTTCCTCTTTGTACCGTCTCCTCCCCGACGTCCAGTCACTTGAATAGCCGGCAGTCAGGTGGATGCGTCGCATTCATGGAGACGTGCCGCATAATTATGTACCATTTTGAGCTCAATAGAACCTCATTAGCATACGGTCATCGATGTTGTTTTACTGATCAAACGAGGAATGTTTTTGTTTGACTTTATTGGTGGGACGAATTTATCGTTGTGAGTGTAGGAAAACGGCTGGATTTTGACTATAATTAACAGCTGTCTAAGGTTTAAGCCTACGGATTATATTTTGCATTTCATAACATCACTCAAGGGTGTCTCAAGACGCGGCTTAACTACCAGGGCCGCGGGTTATTCGAAAGAGATGCCGTGGTCGCTGGCACAGGCAAATGAAGGAACACGGGTGGATTTTAGTCAGTAAAACTCTGACAAGCTCTTCCGCTCCGTCCAGAGCGGGAGAAGTCATTTGATGATTTCACACCAAAAAAAAAAATTACATTTCGCGACGTTATTCTAATGCTGCATCCCCCTTACAAAATCCCTATAAAACAATCCACTCCAACCAATCGATGACTACAATCGAAGTCTTTTATCTCTTTAATATACAACAGGGTTAGGCGTAACACGGAGGCTGGCGAAGTTAATGCTATTGTTACTGCTATTTATAATGCGCTAATCCAGCTACAGGCTGCAACTACAAGCCAGGTGCTTTCAATGCAAAGTGCGATTTGTAAGGTCCCCGATACGCTGATACTGCGCTGTTCCGAGTCGTCGAGGTGCTTAGCGACATTGTAGATATGATCCTGAAGTCTGAGGATAATCTGGGAGATACAAATCTTTGGAGCTTATTTTTAGATGTCCGAAGTGATTGTTTTGATGGCTTCTCGGGTGCCTTGACAGAGTAAGCAAGTTTTATTTATTTATGTTCATTATGTGGATGATTCTTCGTCAAGATAAGAAACTTAGAGATTTAAATGATCACAAGTTAGAAGAGCAAAGCCGATCAGATAAGTAGGGTAGGTTAATGCAGAAAACATTCCTCTTAATAAGTTCATGCAAATTAAAGTTTACTCTAATGAGCAACAGGGTTTGAACAACCAATTAAAAATTACCAGTCCCATTAACAGTCCGGCTAATTTTTCTGCAGCTGTCTCAACCGTCATGGAGGCTCTATTCAAGACTGGAGCCCCGGTTATCGAACAATTTGCATAATCGGGCGGTGTGTATGCCGACCGGGCGCGCGTTACACCATAACGATCGAATTATCCAATCACAGGCGACAGCCGCCAGACTTTAATGCCGAAAGGGTTATGTGAAAGGATTCTGTGAGATGACACACTTATAATATGAATGGGTATTGTAGGATTTTTGAATCCTATGCCATTTTCCTTTTGATTGACATTGAATGTGATATTTCTTGGATTCAAGATTTTAGATGTAGACTTGAGTGATGCACCCTCTTTGATTGACTAATCCCGGTTCACTCAGTAGCATGATCTCTCAAGAGGACCAATGCACTAGATTCTTTTGAACAATTTCGCTCAGCAACACAAATAGGACGTTAAAACCAGAATCATTATCAGAAGTGGCAACACTCATGTCGATATTGCTAGCTACATTATATTATTACAACCTTTTAATAGAACATTATTGCATGTAGCACTGGTATTATCGAATCACTCGACGCGACCAGCCATTTTAATACCACAGCGGTTATGTGGAACGGGAATTTTGTATTAAAATGAGCACTTAGGGGTTGCAGGATTTTAATTAGGAGTTATTGAAATAAATTTCATATTAATGGATACAGGATGAAGAAAAATGATGGCGATGGGAGACAGTGGAATGGTTATCTTGTGGGTACACGTAACATTTTAAGTAGGTATACTGAATCCTCTAAGCAAGATTTATAATCATATTAGCTGACCGGAGAGACGTTGTCCTGTTCTCTAGAACTCATTTGCAGCGTCATCTACCGGGTCCAATTGTTAATCTTATCCATTCAGGAACCGACTCAGTGTCAACCAGACGTACAGAAAAAAATATACACATAAAGATTAAAACAGACCGAGTTTAGTTGTGTTGCTAGTGAACTCGAAGCTAAGCGTGTTACATTTTGTCGTTCTCATAAACGACAGGTCTTTATTTGTATACTTAAGAACAGTGACCTATGACTTTACCTTCTATGCATTACTCTGAATACTAAAGTCGTTCAACTAGAGCCACCGTTTCTCTCAACGCGTTGCCTAAACAAGCAACAGTTACTTCTTTATTAGTAGTAATAACGATATCGTCACGTTAATTCTACGTGTAGTAGCGAGTAGGTCGTATCGTACAGCCGTGGTCTCCGCAAATTACCGACAGCTGTTACAAGCCTTAGTAGCATGACACGTATGAAGCATATGTAGACGAGGTAATATAAGCTTGGTATGAGACCAAAATTTTGACTATAACTTAGGCTGATTAGCGTGTGTAACAGAGAACTTTGGAGAATTAAAAGAAATGAGAGAGATATTTTTGGATGCATTAGGTTTCTATGATATAGCTACTGAGTGGACACTGGTATTTTATAGAATTGTAGATGGAATTTACTCGAAGGACTTTACATACACTTGAAACAAATGGATAGTAAATAAATGGAAGGAAATGAATTAGGTAACGTAGATATAACTTAAGCAATTTGAATAAGATCTTCCTACTTTGCACATGGAAACAACAGTATGATTATCATTAACCATAAACATTGCAATTTCCCTACTGAATAAATGATATGGTAGCAACATAAAATAAACCCCCTGTCCCCATGTATAACATTAGCCAGGCAGGGGACATAGTTCTTTCATAGTTCAAGGTCCATCATATCCAATAATCCATCATAACCACCCAAACCAATGCAATAGTACTGCAACAATCCGGGGTTGTCCTTGGGTGCACTTGTACAGAGCACTCAGGGATAATCGACGGTTGGTGCCTCCTCATCATTTAAAATTGTTTAACCCCGCCTCTTGGAGTTTGGCCCCTCGTATGCCTACCAAAAGACCGGGATCCCAGGATCCCGAGATATGTAAAAACAAGATAAAATTATTATTATATTGTGTAAATTCTTCGAACGGGTTTATACAATGTTGCATCTTTGTAGGACCTTTTTTACTTAATTAAGAAAGAAACGAGTTTGTTTAATAATTCTGTTCAAGTTTTACTACTTCTACCTTACAAAATAATGTTCCCAGGCCCTAAACCCTTTGAAATTATGATGCATATTAAAAATTCAAGTAGCAGCTAGCATGTTCACACTTAACTTCGCCTATCATTTGTGCATTTCTGCGCCAATTACCTCCCTATCTAGGAACCAGGCTATTTCGTATATAATATCCCGATTAAACCCGTGGTATGTTATATATCACATTAGCATAGGGCCGCGTTTACATTGATTAAATAAGTAGGCTGGTACAAACAATCTATCAGACTATCAAGGCCTCTTTAAAGTTGCCAACAATAGCCTGTTCCATTTTGATGCCCAGGTTGAGAGCCATAAATACAATTTCTAGCACAAAGTGTTAAAAATTGTATGAAATAGTCACAAAAGGACTAGTGAACAGTGCTTTTTGATTCGATTTGACGTGGTATTTCGGTTTTCGGGCTAACCCCAGTAAAGCTGAATGACAACAACTTCAAATTTCTTTTTTGCACATCAAGTTCAAACACACATTATTTACTTTTTTTTTTTTTCGTGGATGGGAAATCATCAAATGACCTCTCCCGCTCTGGGCGGAGCGGAAGGGCGTGTCAGACTTTTACTGACTAAAACCCACCCATGTTCCTTCACCTGCCTATGCGCCCCAGGGACCCCGGTTACTGTGTTTGTCAAACGCTCCATGGCCCTGGGGCAGGCATCGGTCCTTATGGACCCCACGCTATGCTGACTGCATCTCTTTGAGGCGCGCGCGGAACAAGACGCGCCGTCGACCCGGGCCTGGTCCTTACCGGGCGGCGAGCTACCCATTGCTCGCCGCCCGCAGGCCCGCGCCTACGGTGGCCGGGAGTTTGGTGCCATCTCCCGACGACCAGGGCGTCTCCTGCGGCGGCTAGGGGCGTGAGGACGCTGCAACTGCCTGTTGGCGAGTATCCACCCTTACGTTGTTGACACCACTACGATCCGGACGAAGCGTTTCGCCTTGTCTTTTGTACCGCGTACATCGAAGGACTGGAACAAATTGCCTGCGGCGTTCTTCCCGTCTGACTACAATTTGAGTGTCATCAAGGCTAGAGTGACATCAACGATTGCATCACTGCTTACCATCAGGCGGGATCGCGGTCAAGCACTAGATTAGAACATAAAAAAAATGCAACTTAAGTAGGTACCTACATCACAAATACGAAGTGATATTCAATTTCGAAGTAATTTACGTTAGTGTTAATAATCATTGATATTAACTGTGTTTATTCGGTTATGGTCGTCGCTCGTAGGTCCCGCTGCTATAATGATGTCTAAAATGCGTGAAATGAACGGACGCTGGGCGACCACCCAAAAGTAGGATGCTTATCCGCTGGGAGTCTGGGAGTTATCCATTCGAACCACATGGTGAGATTCAAGGGTCAAAGCATCCTTTTTATATAGGTACGTCACAATTTTATAAACTCAATATTATTGTAGGTATTCTCGTATATCTCGTCATCTTCATTACAATAATAGTGTATCAACAGAACAAGAGTCTGCACATGGAGGTCTTAACATTTTGATTGTCGGTCACCTTTTTCGTACAAGTAAAAAGTAACATATTCTTAAACTGATGTGTTAATGTGCGTCGTGCTAATTGTATACAGCCTTTACCTTGCATTACATTGCCTTAATTTGAGCAAGTAAGCACCTCATAATATTGTGGTTTTAACGAGTGACGTAAGTACCTAAGGTGTTGGGACATACGATCATCAAGCAGCATGGAGGCCTTTTGAAAACATTTCATGGGAACACATAATTACAGAGTTTTGTGGTACTGTGGCTACCGCCAAACGCATCAGTCACGTTTCCATCGACCACCGGCAGAATATCGCGTTCACATCTTCATTAGGTACTCATCAAGTATCCTCATTGTAATCAAAATTACATTTCCTAATAGAAGCTCATCTTTTAAATACATATTTACTTTCGTAGCAACTTGCTTGGACCCCAAACACAATTTAAATTGTTGTAAACTTTAATAATTCACGCTTGAAGTACTTAGTTAGAGGCGAAATTCTCGGAATGAGAGACTGGTTTTTTAAATGATTATGTCTTTGATTACATGAGACCATAATGGTTGTGAGTCATAGTTTGTGAGAACCTTCGCCGCGACCATGTTACGTGTCGCACTGTACCGAGACTCCGAGTCGTGGAGTACGACATCATAAATATCATCAATCAAACTGTTTTCTTGTGCTGAGCTGATTTATAATATTAATAATAACATCAGAATTATATAAAAATAAGTGTTATTTTTGGTTGGCAGACCTATAAAAATGTGCTTCGGAAAATTGATTTCATCTAGGTAAATAATTTCTCAATAGCTCTGTTAGACGATATCCGAAATAATATGCAATCAAGTAGTATTTTGGCTCTGTAACCGCAGAGCCAGGTGGATGCGGTGCCAACAATCACGGAGCAGGTGATCGACTGAACGTAGCAGACGTCTTCATCGACGCGTGCGCAACTAATCTCCTTTCACCCCCAACTTATCGCCACTGTGAAACAATTTAAATGTAATCAGTTATCGGATAGCTACCTATTATGTACTCTGCAGCAATCAAAGCCACTTCCGCACTTTTTTCTCAGTTATACCGCCTCACAGTTAAATGGATGGTGTTAAATTGAGTATTTTGTGTCGGTGGACTTTTTACAGCTGTAGGTAATAGTTACGAATTTATTGTTGAAGGTTCTAGTCATTAGAGTAGCTGTAATCGATTATTCTGTTTAGTATCGGATAATTACAAACTGATCGTCGAACATAAACATGTAATTAAGTGAAGATGTATAAGTTAGCTCGCACGTAGAATGTTTCGAGTCCTTTGTTTGTTATGTTATGGCTATTGTGCGAGTTCAGCTCGCTTCATCTTCGGCTCTGGCATTTCCTGCCAGCTTCTACGTCTATTGTTGTTATTGTTTAGGCACATTCGCTCATTGCTTCTGCCGCTTTTGAGTTAGTTTATAGTTCGACATTCTATACGAAGACGCACATCCGATTATTTGAAAACAATGGTACATACAGCACAGTTATTGAGCAAATATTAGGTTGGTAAATATTAGGAGGTTGGTAGACTATGATTTGATTGAGTGGAGGTGTAGATATAAGTTGTAGTTGAATAATTTCGTGATACTTACGCATTTTTATAATGTTCTTTTATGTAATTCAAGCACTTAACTATGTAATTACAGCTTTCATTTAGCCAAGTTAAAACTGTTATGCTAAAACTGCAAGTTTCACCTCGTTATTTGTTAAATTAAGCTGTTAAACAATGCTGTACGATATAATAAATCAGGGGTGATTTACTGTGTTCTTGCCCACAGTTAATAAATGAATGAAACGACCCCAAGTCTCGTAAGAACAGTTAAAAGGCGGAAGTCCATCTAGTTGCGATCTCGAGTGGAGCGGCTGCGGGTATGAACCGGACGGCCGGACGATGGCCGGACGATGGCCGGACGCACGGACCACTGCTAGCCAGTTACGAGGGCGAGATTTCCTGTTCAACTCGCATGGGGCGTAATTCAAGTCCCTTTTATGCAAATAACTTTGGTCTTAGAATTTCTAATGTCATCTCAAGACATTTTCCTTTTGTGAACATGGCTTATTTTACAAAGTCGGCTTTTATGACGTCATATTCCTTTTATAATAATGAAAATTTCTCCGTCTTACATTTCGCGAATGAAATCTATGATTTTCTGGTCAGAAAACGTGATTCATTCCACCTTGCGTGTTTTGGAGAAAAGTATCGATTCCCGGTGATTGGTGTGTTGTGTGTGTCACCAACCTGCAGTAGGCTCACGTGGTGGATTATGGCCCACTCCCTCTCACTGAGAGAAGACCTGTGTCCCAGCAGTAGGAACATTATAGGCTGATTATGAACTATCGCGGTCGCGGTGCGGTCTGCGCACAGGGCGTGCAGTGCAGGTGTCGTCGCAACCGCAGCATCAACGCCACCTGCGCCCGCTCAGCTCCGGAACTACGTGCCGATTCGCCTGTCGCACGCCCCTGCTATCTATAAAAGCCCTATTATCTAATACACATAAATTACATTAAAAGAAGTCATTCTTTTCGAAATTCCTTACCAGTGACCGTTTTAAAATAAGGTGGCTGGTACATTGAACTTTCTACTTATATTTTCTTTAAAAAATCACGTAATAAACTGCAGTAATCGTCAGTCGGAGCGTGGTAATACAGAGGGTCGTGCACTAACACGGCATAGCTCACCAAAGGTGGTAAAAAGTCGCGCTACGCGGCGCGCCGTGACAATTGACTATCACGAGCGCACCACGGCCGTCAGACAACTGTATTTGTCGCAGATTAGTTATTGTCACTGCTATGACTAAGGAGACAGATTTTTGATAGACGGTCTACTTACTCCCATTATAATAAAGTTGATTATCTAAAAGAGACACCTTTTGTTGTATATAACAAAATGCAACAAGGAAATGTTTACTTTTAAAAGCGTTAAAGATTGATTGTCGATTGGATTTTAGTTTTGTCTGTTGTGAATTACCTGAAGAAATTCTTTGAAGTTTCAGTATTTTGCTTTTACATAATGGCACAGGAAAATACAGTCAAAAACATAACCACTTTCTAGTGCTCGTTTTGTTCTGAAATTTAATTTTAGAGTAGATATATTTTTATCGAGCTAAGTGGTCACAGTAGCTTCGGGCGGCGAGGTGACCTCGGCGTAGTAGGCGCAGAGGCCGCGCGGAACTGTCACCAAGCCGCGCATGCGCCTCGGTTCGTTCCACCGCGCTCACGCTCATGCCGCCCGACTAAACGTCTCGTTGCACTATTACTGCGGAACAGTTTCCCACGGAACATTACCTTATTTGTACTCATTTTGTACCCAACACAAAAACGTTGCGGTTAAAAAAATTACAGTTCCAGTCAAATCACATAAAGCGTGGCATTTGGCAACATTATGATTCAAGTTTCTAATATTGCTAAGGCCACTTACAAAAGTAATAGAAGTACGAAGTAAAAGGGCAGCCTTTCAGACCGTCTCGTCATTAATTACAACCGGTATTGGAAGTGATTTAGGGTTCACGCCCAGGCATGCTCACTGAATGCTTTAGGTTCAATGGAGAAATTAATGGACAAGAAGCGATTAAGTAAAGCGTTTAACCGCCCCAATAAAGTGGTGTAAATATCAGCGACGGTCATGCGCATGATAGTTCGTACGTTGATATCACGTGCACGAGAAACAGATACGAGATCAGGGCAGCAGCTGTTTACGATGGTAAAGGCGTGAAACGCAGCACTGAGTGGTATCGGTACAAAGATCAGGCGTTACGGTCACGTATGCGTCACTCCCACGTCTTAATTGACCCATTTCGTGTGAGATGTAGCGCTCACAGAAAGCCGCGTCAGGGATACCATCGCCGCAGGACGTGACTCCGCCTATCGACATACATACACTATTCAACTGTCATTTCTAGATCCTCATTGCTACGCATTTGACAGCATGCTTGTCTATTGTTGTATGCTTGTGGTAATTTATCAAGTTATTGTCCTCGCTGTGACATATCCCAACACAAATTACTTACATTCTTTTATTTTCTTGAAGGCAAGAGCCAACCTTGCCACCTTAGCTATTCTTACTGTGTAAAGTGCTATTATATATATTTTAGTTAATCACTACATCTCTTCTGCAGATGTATTTTATAGTTGTTTATTAATATTAAAAAATATAAAAAAGGTGTGCATCCGTGTAAGTAAAATGTGATAAGCGATGGTGGAGGGTCACGAGGGCAACTTGATGATATCAAGGTGGTCACATTTTGTGGCCGCTAGTGTTTATTACACATATTACACGCTCGTGTCGGAATCTTGACACTTTAGTTTTAACTTGTGACTTTCGTCACCCACAGACATGTATTCAAGATTTTTCAAAAATGCTCTAAATTTTATTTTATGTTGTTTGTCTGTCTTGATAGGATTTTTTGCTTTCTCTTATCTCTATTACAATATTCAGTTTGTAGGTATGTCTGTGATAGCAGAAATAAATCATTGAATTACTTGTCAATTTTAATAATCGAGGGTGTTTTGATTGTATGAAGCAATGATGTTGTATGACTTATGAGCCCCTCAAACAAGCATCCGAACAAATCATGTATGCTTCCCCAAATATCACTCCTAAAATAAATGATTGTTGCGCGTAAACAAACTTATTCTAAGCTTAACACGAATAAATAAAAAAAAACTTGTGTTGGGTGAAGTGGCATATCATGGCGGACCACCCTGCCTTCACTATCTCTCCGCAATCTTACCAAAAAACCTCACCCCCATCGATTTGTTTGTCCTGTGTGGCCTTCTTTTTACGGTTCTCGGTGACTGTGAAATGTTCCGAATTATCTCTCAAATAAACCATGAACTACCCTTTGTATTAAAATTAAGGGTTCAAGAAAGGGGAAGGAAGCCACTTTTTGCAGCATTTTTTTTGTCTTGATTATGGTCCTTAAAACTTTTACTTACAGTTTTTTCTCCAATGAGATCTTTAATTAATTTGAAACTATGTACTTAGTTGTCACCTATGCATTTCCTACATTATTAAAAGTATGTGTTTTGTCAAACCCATGAACCTATAAAACGTTTTCCTTTGATAATCGATGTTACCTGCCAATTTAAATTTCCCAACACATATTAAAATGTTAAGCATGAATGAAATCATTCTATCATCATTACGAAAGCTTTAACAAAAGCTATTATATAAATAAGTCCGTGATAGAGTTGTACGAAAGGCGTATGATGCAAAAAGTGACATAAAGGGAGAATAGGGACGTGCCTAATCCATCGGAATGACGGCTGTCCCGTTGATTTATTAGGACGTGAACAGACGTATGTCCCACTTCGTCGGGTCTCGGGAGACGCAGGTACGGACAAAAAATATTTGGGTGTATGTGTATATGGGTGTTTGTTGACAACGCACCGTCATGCTCGGAAATAAATATTTAAACGGAGACGTAAAAATTTTTTTTCAGATGTTTTGAGCGGTTATTGTGATGTCTACACATGTTGAAGTTTGTGGTTCTTTAATCTTTATTTTAGTTAAGTTTAGTATGAAATACCTACATATAGTTTACCATTTCAGCAGTTTTCCAATTAGGAATAGGTAAGAACTGCGCTACTTACTCGTAAGTACGAAATTTCAACAATTTTGTTGTCAGTTGTGCAAACAAAGGATGAAAGTTTAATGATGCGATAGCGGATAGATTTCACGAGTCGTAACGTCCAAATACAAATCAAGGGTTGAACATTAGAGTAAGTTCGGAAGAAGCGGGGGCTCAGTCAGTTCCCTATCAAATATTCAAGATGCTCGTGTTTGCCACGTTCACTCCGTATCATTTGGGGATTTGGTAAATTACAGCATTATTGTTATTGTACATTTACTCCTTGTACCTACCTGCAAACGGTTAAAAATTAAAAAAATATGAAATTATAATTACAATTTTTTTTAAATTTTGATTTCGTGTAAGTAATTATGACCTACCTAAATCGTATCAAGATACGATTTTTCTACTGGATATCTTCGTCTAAACACATGGGTATTGTAACAATTCAATTAAGCATTTCAAGCAAGAAGGCTGTATCTTCCCGTTGGCGGCATTTCTAAATATCGACAAGACCCAAGAATCCAATTGAAGATTCCATTAAAGCAAATACCTTATACCACGCAGACAGGTAAAATAATAATGAACCACCAAAGTGTTATGTAGGTACTAAGAAGAAAGTAACAAAACCCAGAAAATGTAAAGAATAAGAAACAACAGCTGAAATTCAGACCCTCATCAAAGTGGACCGCGTTGGCAACGGCGCACTGTAGATAAGAAGCACTTTTTCATAATACTTTATTCAGGTTCGGAGATTTAGCTCTGTGACAGAATAATCGGCCGCGTCAGGAGTGAGGTGGGCTCGCTTAAGTATTAATGTTTAACCCTTTTGCAGCGGGCGACGGCGCGACGGGCACCCGACACCTAGATGTCAGTCCTGCCCCGCGAACGGGTCTTAAATATTTGATGTTCATTAATTTGTCAAGTTTCTGTAATTCACGTGAAATGTGTGACTTTATTGAATTGATGCGGAGTATGTTTACAATGTTGTGTGTGATACGGTGATCATACTTGTTTGTGGAAACTAAACTAAATTTACGTACTATGCATTTTTACTTTTTATTTCATTAAAACACTACACAGTGAAAAATAACTAATTTCGGAAGTCGGTGTCTTTAGTTTTTGTATTCGTTTTTTGCCACCGACTTCTGAAACTGAAAGTATATCCTTTCACGTAAAAGAATCATCGAAATCGGTTGACGTGATAGGTATTGAGTTATTCGTACATTTGTCGCGCACATACTTAATGCAAATTTAACACTTATACGGTTTTCTTATGGATGCCATTGTCCAATCAAGACCAAACTAAAATGGGACCAAACGGGAAGCACTAGCT
>VKGM01013981.1:0-11989 GCA_007844875.1 Busseola fusca | reverse complement strand
GTAGGCAGATGCAATTAAAACGTTGTAGGTGGGCGACAGCCCTATCGCATGCTTACGTACCGCGCGGCTGTAGGCACTTCGTTCAAGGTTACGGCCGAGATACAATACTGTATGTATTTATTCTGTGCTTTTACTGACTAAAACCCACCCCTGTTCCTTCACCTGCCTATGCGCCCCAGGGACCCCGGTTACTCTTTTTCATGCGCTCCACGGCCCTGAGGCAACTGCTTACTATCAGGCGGGATCGCGGTCAAGCACTGGTGTATAAAATAAAAAAAAAAAAAATTAAGTTGATATTCATGTTGAAATTATCCATGTGAGAACGATGCAGAAGTACGTGCACGTTAAATTCAAGTCAATGACAAATGTACCGAGTAAACGGTAGCTTTACAGCAAATTCATAGTGCTGACACATGTGCTGTACAATTAAACAATACTAAGAAATTGAATCTAAACAAAGATAGTTTTTCCATTGTTCAGCAGCTCCAACAATGTTTTTGAATGCCAATTTTTTTTATCGGCCCCTGTAGAGCAGAACTAGCGTTGAGCCAAGCATATTTGTCAGCGATTTAATCCCCTAAATTAAAATATGCTTGGTTACATAGTATGTGTTTAATACAAGATTTTAGAATAAGTAAAAAAAATAATCGCTCTTGCCATAGCTAGTTAAATTTATAAACGTTCTGGCAAAAGTATGCATTATTTTTTATGTTCTAAACCTAAGTGGCCAGTAAGAAGACTATCTATTATACAAGGATGTACAACAAAAGCGCAGAATGTAGCTAGACCACAAATCCACTTCCAAGCCAGTGAGGTGTGTTCCAAGCGTGGAGATTATGGAAGCGAACCTCGGATCGCTCATTGTACCGTCCCTCGGGGAAGCCTAGCCTCAGAAGTGGACGTTTGTGGCCAGATACGATTATAATCACGGATTGAAACTACCTACAAGTAGTTATAAGTGTATAACTACTTGTAGGTAGTTGTACACTTACAGTAACAGTTCGTTAATTTAACTATTTGTGAAGTCTACCGAAAGTTAATTTTACTACGATCCGTCACATTTTACGTCTTTCTTAATACATAAAACGTTTAGTACTAGTCTCCGAACTGTTTGCTTCCTCAATCACGGTTGGTCGCAGCAGTGTAAAGCTCTCGAATTTGCTTACTTAGACAAACACTCATACTCTACACCAATACCTAAGGATATTATCATATATATCACTTAAATAACTTCTCGTATGTATTGAACTAGAGAAGTAGTAGGTGTTTGCCAACGAATTTTCTCACTAGTTATAAACAATATGTTTACATTGGTAGAAGGGTTTATGTGACACCTGCGTCCTACCGCGTAAATATTGAACAACTAACATTACTTGTAAGTTCCGACAGTGATTTGTGGCTTTATTTACAGTTTACCTGGTCTGTACTTATAATATTTACGATAGAAACTTCACACGTGTTATTTGTTGAGGTTTGATATGAACCAAAGAGTTGACTAGTTTACTCTGTTCTGATATGAAAATGTTACATCGTACGTTCGAAAATATACATAAGTTTTTTAATGTTATATTCCTTTATTCAGAAATTCGTACCCACGAAAGAGAATTTATAATTCTTAAAATTACGATCTGCGGCAGCGCGGTTCGTTGTCCAGTTTTCAAAATCTAATTGTCCTTTCCACGTAGAAAGGCAATAAAGTATATTCATGTTTTTGCGTAATTAACATTTCCGTAGTAAAATTAAAATCCGCATTCGTTTGCCTTTTTAACAGTCTTGTTTATCGTGCAAACAGAGTGAAAGTATAATCCGTAATTTAATGAAAAGATGAGCTTTAAAAACATGAAATATATCGTCAGAAAATATAAATGTCCTTTGGCCCTTCTCAGATTACGAAGTAAGAAGGCCGAATCGTGACTGGCTTATAGAACCGCGGACGTTGCGATTAGTTTACTGTGGCATAAACACATCATTCATTTATAATTGTAATTGCAAAATAGCATGACATTTGCTATTAAAGTGAAGTCTAACAAAAAGGTTGCAATCCTATGACGTTGTAGCATTAGCGAAACATCAGTGCCGCTAGCTATGCAACTAGCCATTACGCTAATACAAAAGAAACGCAGCAAAAATAAGACATAGAAGGATATGATATATCTAAAGAGATATCTACATTGTTTGTCTTTTTTATCTAGTTTGAGCACAAAAGAACTTGAGCGGAATAAGGGCCCGAAAAATTGCGCAATTTAAGTGGCAGTGTGCACGACACAATGCACTGCTCGCAGAACCGCAGGGCTGAAGGTTCTAGAGAGGCAACCACGTACTTATAGGAAGACATAGCTTTGAAAGGCCTCCAACAAGGTTTTTTTTTTTTTTGGGGTTGTGGGAAATCATCAAATGACCTCTCCCGCTCTGGGCGGAGCGGAAGGGCGTGTCAGACTTTTACTGACTAAAACCCACCCCTGTTCCTTCACCTGCCTATGCGCCCCAGGGACCCAGGTTACTCTTTGGTACGCTCCACGGCCCTGGGGCAGGCATCGGTCCTTGAGGACCGCACGCTATGCTGACTGCATCTCTTTGAGGCGCGCGCGAAACACGACGCGCCGTCGACACGAGCCTGGTCCTTACCAGGCGGCGAGCTGCCCATCGCTCGCCGCCCGCAGGCCCGCGCCTACGGTGGCTGGCAGTTTGGTGCCGTCTCCCGGCGAGCATTACTGCTTCGCAGAAAGAGGCGACGGCCTGCCATGCGCTCTTAATCCGGACCATGGCCTGGACCAGGGCCGGACGCGAGAGATTGCTGCTGCCTATCGCTGCCACGAGGACACGGCGGTGATCCGCCTAAGCGGGGCAGACCTCCACCGTATGCTCCACCGTGTCCTACGGGAGATCCGCACAGTGGTGACACCCTGGCGTTTCTTCCTGCCTTATCTGACACAGGAACCTCCCGAAGCACCCGTGCCCGGTGAGGACCTGCGTCAGGCGGAAGGTGAAGGCGCCGTGTCACCTCTCCAGCCACTTCTCAAAGAGGGGGGGAGAGAGGGGACTTACAGTGTGGGTGAGTGTATAGGAGTAGCATGAGTTGCGAATGGGTGTGTAAATATGTATATTGTGAAGAGAGAAAAATAAAGACACACAAGTATATATAAAGACATATACATTATACAGTAAAGTTAATATTGTGGGATGGACACACACTTAATATCTTCATCATCGTTATAGCCTTTTCCCAACTATGTCTAAGGTCGGCTTCCAGTCTAACCTGATGCAACTGTTTACGAGTATTTTTCGTGCAGCGACTGCCTATCTGACCTCCACAACCCAGTTGCTAGGTAATACTATATCCTTTGGTGAGACTGACCTGGTGAGGCGAGCCGGTTAACTAAACGGCTAATTAAACCAGTTGGCTGCAACATATGCACAATGAAACAATGAAGTAAATTAACAACGCTCGAGGGTAACTAAATGAAAAAAAAATAGTATCGCGTTTCCCGCACATTTATACTACAACAATATACTTATACAATGTTATTTTTACTTTGTGCGAAACTTCGGCTGCATTTAAAAATAAAGCACATATCAATATCTACCTACACTTGACCATTATGACAGTCCAAAGCCTGCAAGTGTGATGAAAATATTATCACCAGTTAATACAAACAGAGAACTTATTATCAATGAGCGCAAGACAAGACGACGCCGGCCGCTGTGGGCACGGGCTGACGAGGGGTCGCGCTGCCCGGTGACCATATTTTTGTAGGGATAACCAGGTAACATAACAAGCTTATAACTTTGTGATTTTTCATGATACTTTTTTGAATGTTTGTACATTAATTCTTCACATAAAAATACTGAACATGTGTTTCGGGTTTCGCATATACAAAAACTAACGTTGTATATACGCTTGTAAACTTCTAAACCTAAAGCTAAAGTAATGTTACGGTCAAAATGAACCTCTTTTTTCGGCTTAGCACTCATTATCCAAATGAGCTGAGTGTAACATGAGATAAGGAATTTCATTATAAAAACTCAAGTTTATGCTGTTTAGTCCAAATCACACCAGCGATAAATAGTTTGACCTTCCATCATCATTTCATGCTTTGCAGCAAAATAATGGTATAAGTGACCACTGCAGACGACAAAGAAACCAGGAGGGTGTACTCAATGGTGAAGAAATGCATGGCGTGAAACTTGATAGGTCTGGTGATCAGCAGGTTGCGGAAGTTAACCAGGGTGGTTGTCAAGATGGCAGCTGTGAACAAGATAAAGATTATTTGTGATTAGGTAGTCATTTTATTTAACGTTCATTCGTTAGTTGGTGAAATAAATAAGAAAGTGGTGGGTTGTGAATATGATATGCTGACAAATGGAGGAGAAAAAGATAACCCAAGAAAAGATGGATGGAAAGTGTGTGAGGGATGATATAGAAATTATCTTAAGAAATTTCATCATCTCCTTGCTCTGATTATTAAAATCAGAGCAAGGAGATAATGAAATTGCCTAACCGCGACACGGTGATGCGCGAGGTTCGCATTAGGAATAAGGAGATTCTGAGAGGACTGTGTCGTCTGGACGTGATTAAAGCTAGTGGATCGGATGGTATACCAGCGATTGTTCTCAAGGCTTGTGCGCCTGAGTTGTCACCTGTATTGACACGCTTGAATCACCTCTCAATAGGAACTGGTTTAGTGCCCAAAATCCTGGAAGCTTACCAACGTGCAACCCGTGCCCAAAAAGGGTAGTCGTGCCGATCCCACCAACTATTGGCCGATTTCAATAACCTCCATACTCTGTAAGATTATGGAGCGTGTATTGAACTCGCGCCTCTTGTCATTCCTCGAAGGTAACGATCTCCTCAGTGACCAACAGTACGGGCTTCGCCGCAATCGGTCTACTGGGGACCTAGTAGTGCATGCCACTCACCTGTGGGGCGAGGCCCTCGAGAGGAATGGGGAAGTGATTGCCGTCTCCTCAGACGTTTCGAAGGCCTTCGAAAGGGTATGGCACGCTAGCCTTATGAGTAAGCTTCCAGCCGGAAAAACGGAATGTCGGACGGAATTTCTCCTGGTCTGATTGGCTGGGTAATGGTAAGGTAAAGGTACGCCGGTGTTCCTCAGGGGTCTGTTCTCTCTGCAACTCTCTTCCTGCTGCATATCAACGATCTGCTGATCCCCGGAATCTATGGGTATGAAGATGATAGCACAGTTGTAGAGAGATACCTGCCGAGTGCTCGAGCTGGTAAGGAACTAATCCAGTCCGCAAGAGAGGCTATGGTTGAGCGTACGAGTGTCGCACTTCAGGCAGTCTTCGAATGGGGCGAAGCCAATCTTGTGTCATTCAACGCTGCCAAAACACAAGCGTGTCTGTTGCCAAAAAGAGGCCGTTCACCTTGGCTCCTACTTTCAGAATGTATCCTTGGAGTGCACCGACCGCCTTCAGCTTTTGGGAGTTGAGATTTCCTCTAACCTAAACTTTGGGAGGTTCATTGAGTCCAAAGCTAAGATGGCTGCCAGGAAACTTGGCGTTCTTGCAAAGATCCGGCGGTACTTCACACAGGGACAGCTTCTAATGTTATACAAAGCGCAGATCCGATCGTGTGTGTAGTACTGCAGTTACATATGGGCTGGTTCTGCTAAATGCCACCTGGCTACTTTGAACTCAGTGGAGAGGCATGGAAAGAGGCTAATTGGTGATCCAGATCTGGTGAAGATCAATCTTCAAAGCCTGGAGTACAGATTCAAACGATTGCATCACTGCTTACCATCAGGCAGGATCGTGGTTAAGCACTATTTTACACATTAATAAAAAAAAATGAAATAATTCGATATTTGAGGTCAATGCAGCACGTCGTTTTCTTCCATACAATGTCATCGTTTATTAGTCATCTCGGTATTTGCTTCTTTTCTTGTCTAATAATCCTTCACATAATCCATCCATATTTTATTTTTGCCTTACCTCTTTTCGTGGCACTCGGCATACTTCTTTACTTTCCTACAACAAATAGATGAACCAACACACTTAGCCCAATCATAAAAGGCAAATCATTTTTAGCTTCCATCATTGTTTTTAACCTCTATTTAATTCGGGGCATTTGTCGTACGGACATGAGAGCTCCAACCTTACCTAAATTGAATTAGCTTAAAGTACTATATATAGTAAGAAACTAAAAGGGAAAGAGTCATTGATGCAGAACTATATTGTCTACAATAGAATTTGCTACGTCAGATGTTGGTTCTGCTAAAATACTTAAGAAAGCTCCTTGGTCGTATTTATTTATTTTAAATTTCTGCATCAAAGCCTCCGTCGATATTTATCACATTTTGCAAGAATGTGTTGCACGTCGTCCACCATTTTATACTCTGCAGCATAATAACAGTATAAGTGACCACAGGAGAGACTAGATAAACCAGGAGCCGTACTCAAAGGTGAAGAAATGCATGATGTGCAACTTGATAAGTACCAGATTTATCAAGATTCACACCATGCATTTCCTTCCAACCTGCGTTTGTGGAAATTAATCAGCTTTATCGTTAAACTGTCAGCTGTAAACACGACGAAGATTATTCATGATTGAGTGGTAATTTTTACTAATGTTCAATCATTGGTGAAAAAAATGAACAAGAGTGTGGTGGGCGATGGTGAATATGCTGTGTTGATGAATGGAGACCAAAGGAAAGATGGGTTTATCGGTGTGTATTTAAGTTAGATGCAAAATGGGAAGGTAAAAGCTGACAGAAGGAAAACATTGAAACCACTTGACATACGCTTGAAAAAAGAGATGAGGCAGATAAAAAAAAGTGTTGTAGTGAAGAGGAGAAGAAGAAAAGAGAAGAAAGGAAGAGAAGAAGTGTAGTAGTGTATACTATTGCTTTTTGGTAAATTCATTAGAAGTACGAATGTGTTTTACCATATTTATTTATACATATAATAATACTTACAATTATTCTTAGTAACAAGCAAAAGATCAATGATCCCCAGAATCCTCTCACTCTGCCTGTAGGTGCATTCACACCGATATACCATGATGACACCAATCATTGCCCAGTTCATCAATCTGATGAGGCTAGTTATTGATGGTAAACGACACACAGCGCCGTTAGGTGCTACCTGGAAAAGTACGTAAACAATATTGATACTGGGAAAAGAAAGTCCGAATTTTTAAGGCGTAGAATACAGTACATATTATTATTTACAATGCTTTACGGCGGGGGGCGTATACATAACATAATCAGCATATAACGTTCCCACTGCTGGGACACAGGCCTCCTCTTGCTGAGAAGAAGTGGGCCGTAATCTACCACGCGGGCCCAGTGCGGGTTGGTAGATTTCACATGTCTTCGATGTTATGGTTCTAGGATATGTTCTGTGTATGTATAATATAACATCGTGAAGAAACCGTTCTTCACGATGTTTTCGGGCGGTGTAAGGGTCACATAAAACAGACATTACATACACAACACACATATCATTACATATACATTACATTGTTGTAAGGAGAATATACTAAATGCGGCTGTTGTGTTTCAATGTAAGTGACAAATACAACAACTTTCAAAGGGCCTAAACCGCAGAAAAGTGTCGTAACAGCAAAATTTTGAAACTTTTGCTATTTTTAAATAATATCATGCAGTAAACGTGAACCATGACAACAAGAGAGCTGAAAATTTTCACAGATGATTTATTTCTGTTGCCGCTTTAACAACAAGTGCTAAAAACAGAACTTTTTTTTTGTGTAGAGAATGGTACGGAACCATTCATGCGTGAATCCGACTGCGACTGCGGCTAAGCTATTATAGAGGGTAATATTTTTTGCGTTATAAAACTTACCATTGATCCAGTGAGAAATCTGATGGCCACGTTCAACAAGCCTATCATATTGATGAGGAGACTTATGCAAAACATTAAAACCTGTAAAATGAGAAAGAGTATCAATGAGACTGTTTGTTGACTGGCTGTGTGTTAAGCACTATAACATGAGATCTAGGCATGCTAGAGGTACGACCTAAAAACTCATTGTTGTTCCTAAGACGATCTATCGAAAAGTACTGGATTCATCAATATTGATAACGAAGGGAACACAACATCCGACATTCATATATTACGAACATTCGACATCGAAATTGCTAGAACTTCGACTGGCTTACGCAGTCCCCGTTTATTGTGGAACCACAGGTCGAACATTCTTGTAATCTAATGTACTTGTTCGAGGTGATTCTGGAACATTCCTTACTGTTCGAGTATATAGCGCTGTGAGTCAGTGCACGAAGTAAATCTGTATTTGACTATCGACTAGAGCAAAATAAGCGATAATAGAGAACGTCTACCGCGATAACTGCAACGAGTACTTCGAGGACTACATCAAGTGACTACTGTGGTGTTGTTTTGTGTATGGGATACGGACTTTGTGGACATCAGGGAAGACTTCGGTGCGACATCAGCTAAGTTCCACTTGTCATTGCCTACTGTCGACTGTACCATCTTTATCAATAAACCTCGTAACCCTTAACCGATATTTTTAATACCCCTCGTCCGTAACAATATTTTCAAGCATTTTAAAAATATTTGTTTTTTGCGGCGTAGGTAATCTTAATTTCTTTTTTTTTTCATTTATTTAAGGTTACATACACAACATCGCAGAATTGAATCCCAAAACGTTGTACAGCAGCAAATACAAACTACCAAGTAACACAAATACATACTAGATTAGGTAAAAGACAATAAAAAAAATACTGTATAAATATCTAATAGCAAAATTACCAAACAAAATACTTGTACAACAAACAAAATGTAATGAAGAAGACAAAAATAATAATGATTGTGAGTTTCAACCAAAACTGTATCAGTGACACAATTAATTAAACTTTCTTACCCGAAAGCCAAACTTTAAGTTAAGGAAATCAATTTGTTCAAGGAGAAGGAGGTAACATCGATTAAATCCAATAACTTCGATGAACCGGGCATGGCTAATGGTTTTCAAAGACTCCAATCGAATTTTTCCAGTCTCTGTTTTCAAAGCCCAGGTTCTGTTTTCGTCATCATAAACGGATATCGTACTATTCGGTGAAGTGTAATAGCTCTGTTGAGACAAAATATCTTTTGTTCAGAGAAATGTTCAGTGTTCATAAAACTATTGAAACACGGAGTATAATAACAATTGTCCTCCCGTATCGTGGGTGTGTTTACAAACATTTACATTCACATACACAAACAGGAACCCGGAACAACTACTTTTAGATCATACAAATATTTGTTCCGTGTAGGAATCGAACCCTTGACACGCAGCGCAGCAGTCACTCGCTTAACCACTGCACCAACCGTGTATTCATATCTACACCTATGTGACAACACAATATTATTGATTGGTAAGAAAATGGGTTCAACAAATATTGATAAGTAACGATAAAAACTCAAGTAAATATACTTACCTGAAGAAGATTTTTTATCAATTTTAGACGATATTCCAATTGTATAACATGAGAAAAACCATCAAGTACTGATAACATATTCAGAAAGAAATAAAAATAATCCAAGGAATACAAGGTTGGAGCTATCCAGCCGAAGCCTTCGATCCAGCTGGCATAATCAATAAGAGAAGTCACAGTAAATATAAGCACACAAAATCCAACAGTTCTTAGGATAATACTTCGAATGTCATCATAATAAGTCATGCCCAAAATCTGATCAACATGTTCGAAGCGTTTGAAGTACTTTATGAGGAGATCTCTTCCATACTTGTACACACAGATCAAGTCGATAGTATATTCAAAATATCCGACCATATAGGACATTTGAACGGCATCAGAAAACGTAAAATTCGTACTGTTTCTGACGATATCCAACCTTTCAATTTTGTTGAGTAAGAAGAAGAAATTAAAAAATCCGAAGGGTAAAACGTAGGCGATACACTTGGCCAGCGACCATGACACTGTCAGTTGATTCCCTTTGCGGTAGATACATGATAAATTGAAAATCCTCAACAACCAATTTAGAGGCACCAACGTATAGAATGTATCCTTCGACTTTTTAGTATTGACTTTTATTTTCATATTGTCTCTGTATAATGGGTGGACGTCAAATGGCTTTCGAACTTTCAATGAAATTAGTTTTACAGTTTAAGGGTCATATTGTCAGCACTTTGAATTATCACTTTAATTACATATAGTCGTTCAATTGATTAATTGTTTTGTTGGTTTTATGTCGTTCCTTTGTTCTACGTTGTTTGTACCGTTTTGTTTTGTGGTTCAATTAATACTGCGGATATACTACCAATAACTTAGCTTTCGACATTGGGTAAAAGTGTACGTGTATTATTTTATTTTAGGAATCGACGCCAAAGTCAATAATTAAACCGTAAGAAGCTATAATTTAATTTTCCAATTTTCATAAGGTAACTTTTAGAAAGTTTGTTATAGGCAAGACTGTTCTTTAATTATGGGTCATTAGGTCAATAATTACAGAATGACGCTAAAAAAAAGGTGACGACAAAGGCGGTTCATGCCCTGAAGTAGTAAGAACAGGATGAGGTAGGGGAAAATAATATTTTTAGATAATTGCACTCTAATTGCGTAAAACATGATCAATCGCAGGCAATAATGATGATGATATTGAAAGATATTGCTAATCTATTGCTGCATATGCTCGAAACATTTCTCTGCTCAAGCACGTAAATAACGCAATGAATTTTGTTGAACTGTCAAAACGAAAACCATTGCTTCTGTCAGTGTGTGACAATTATCCCACAATAACTAGGACCTAACAGGTAGTCTAACAGACATGACGTGTGCGTTCTCCGAAGGGATAAATAGAGCTGAGCTAAAACGTCTTTGTTGTATTACACAAATACAACAAAGACGTTTTATTACATATATCCTAGCCTAGACAGTTCCATTAGTTATGTTTCAAATAACCTCTACGCTATTAGATTAATATCACGCGTATATTTAATCAAGGTAAATGCCACATTTGAGTATAAAAATGATTAATTAAATTTATTATTCCATTACTCTTCCTTAATGAACATTATTTTTATGTTATAAGTATGTATTAAAAGCAATTGAATGGCGAGTCACGTTATGACTTGAAGTTTTATAAATTATAGTAATTCATTGGTGTTATTAGCTACTTCTTTTTATATATTTATACATTATATATATATTGTGTTCACCTGAATTAATGTACCTTTCAAATGGTGGAAGAATTTTTCAAATATAAATTCTCAAAAGTTCTCTCTTTCTATAAGGTTAGTATAGAATTTGTGTAAGTGCCTAATTCGGAGTTTTTGGCATAAAATAACATGATATGAGATATTTTATGCCCAATATCAAGTCACACACAGTGAGAACTGTTTCTTACACAAACAAATTCGTGTCGAAAGCTAGGGTGTTGTAGGATAAATCAGTTCCGTTTTCACATATAGACCGAAATTTATATCCTTTATCCGACAAAATCCAGATAATACCAGTACGTTTGTCACCTCTAGTTTATTGAGACAACATGTGCAAACAGGTTCCAGCAGTTAGCTTAGTTTGACGGAGTTTATTTGCAGAAATACTAGGCAGGTATACAGTATAACTTGTAATGTGACGTATACCTTCCAGGATGTAATGTGACCTATTTGCAACAATTAGGGACTCTATAAATCAGCCGAAGTAAATTAGTACAAAATTAAAAAAAATGTATGTTTGATGTAGGTAAAACATGTGAAGTAAGCGACAATTGATCACCGATTAGCTCATCGACCGCGAGTGATACCAACTACTCGAGTCGCACTAATTCAGTGGCCATCTTACCGTGAAAACTTAGGTGAATTGAGTTGTCATTCTAACTAATGCTGGGGATTGACGCTACTGACAGCACACTCAAAGCTCACCTAACTTCACGGTTTTTTTTTTTTTGTGGGGGTGGGAAATCATCAAATGACCTCTCCCGCTCTAGGCGGAGCGGAAGGGCGTGTCAGACTTTTACTGACTAAAACCCACCCCTGTTCCTTCACCTG